>DWKA01000403.1:0-17399 GCA_018249155.1 Panoquina ocola ocola
TTTGAATAAAAAATTTAATTACTTAGAAATTTACTATGAAAAATACCTTGTATGGGAGAGTTTAATGTAATTTTTTTTGGATATTTCTCGTTATATTTTTAAAAAGTTTTTATTGTCATTTTACTCATAAGGTCAAGTACTTTCAATATTTGTTTAAAGTTTTTTGATATCTGTTATAGTTTCGGAATAATCGCCTGTGCACACTTAACGATTACACCCTGTATACGATAACGCTCAATATCATAATGGCAAAAATGTCTGTTCATCAGCGATTATGATCACCATTAACGATACAGCGAGGCAGGTTAGTTACATCGTGTTTCAACTTTCAATCACCAGTACCAACGTAGGGGTGTTCGACCAAATTAATCTGTGGTTCGACTTACTAACGACGCGTTCCATTTCAGTCCACCGGAGCAGCACTACTGACCCACTTAAACAGAAAAGATATTTGTGTCAGTGCTACGTTACAGGTATTTACGGATGTATGTATGTACGGGTGATTCTTAGTGATTGCGCGTACCGCGTACCTATGATGGTAACTATTAAAATCGTATACAAACAAGTAAACTAGTAAAAACCAGTTGCAGTTGCCAAAACAAATAATTTGACTATGAGAATCCTGCTACGAAATCATGCTACATTGTAACACATTTGCAGAAATGGTTTTTCGTCTTATTTTGTTGTTTCGTTTCCGTTTACATATTCAACATATTCATTAGATATATAAAAATAGATTCATACACCTAGGTACAATGTTTCTTTATTTATATAATTACTGCTCTCGGTAATCTTTCTTTCTCTCCGAGTTTCAAGGGTTGAATCCAACCACTTTCCCAGGCAACAGTGCGTATCAATACACGAAGTTACTCGACAAACATTAGCAAAACAGAAGCACCGTACACGAAGGTTAATTCGCTAATAAACTCGGCATAAAACCATCCCACAGCTAGACCTGCTATTACGCATCGCAATTTTGATGGTAACGAGAAAAACAATGTTAGAGAGGAATAAAATTCACAGCGGCGTCGGTGAGTGGGCGTGTTGAGCCCGCATCCGAACACCCTTTTATTGGGAGCGTAATATATGAACGGTACCCTGTACCCTGCACCCTGCCGCCCGCATGGCACCCGCCCGCATCCCCCGCCCGCGCCGGCCACTGTAGCCAACAATGAAAAAGTTATACCGCGGCGTATCCCCGCGTCCATTGTTTACATAACTTCCGATGCCCCAACTGGCCGCTAAGGCGCTAAGTTGAACGTTCGCGCATCCACTGACCAGCGTAGTCAACGTACCTCTCATATTGAATTCATAGTTCTATTTTTAATTCAATAGTTATTGCGACGAGTTTACTGTGAGCATATCTGGTCGCCAATAAATAGTTTCCCATTCGATTAGGTTCGTACTCGGATCTTGGTATCAATTAGGATATAAACAAATATTTTGATACTCTGTAACATAAGTTTTTAAATTAGTCTCACAAATCCTTAGTACACAACATATAACGAAGTTAATTCTCAGAAGTACCTTAGTAACCCCACTCAATAACAACATTATCCATATAATTAAATCCCAACTAATCAATGGAAATTCCGCCCACCGCACCGGCCGGAGAATAGAGCAAACATAATAAAAATCTACGTGACCAAAATCATTTTCCTCTCCCGTCATTGTTGTGTATTATCTTTTGACGATATTCATTAATAGCCATTGAACGGTACATTTCGGTATTGATTACGTTCGCTTCTGTCGGATACTAATCCAGCGGATATATCTACTGTCAGGTATACGGTACATGTTGGATTACGTTATGGGGTGATCCGTAGCGGTTCGTTAACTGTCACCTGTCACGCGTTTCGGCTACTCATCAATGGTCGTTTCTTCAATGCCCGATACAGCATTACACATAGGTACAGCATAGATTTTTAGTTAAATATATAAATTCAAGTGGTGCCAACTTTATTAAATATTGTTTATCACTAAACTAATGATACTCGTGCACTGTAACTGTATGATATCTTTTTATGCCTCCTGACTTGTTATGTACCAACGTAAGCTGAATACCTTTTCAGGCTAAATATCGCTCTACTTATAAATTGTAGGTACCCAATTTATGAAACCATCGAAAAGTTTTCATTAACATCACCTCGATTATCGAGATATCTAGTCCAAACGGTCAATACAATAGTAAAATCATCAAATCAAGTATTATCCCGTACACCGTTTCAATGATCTTGCGAGAGAAATTAAACATCTTACAGTATCTTTGAAACGGATACCTCAGTTTAATACAGCCTAAAGTATAGAGTATAGACAACATTCGGCCGTGTCAGGGCGCCGCTTCATGTTTTTGTACCGCGCCTAATTCCCCAGCATTTCGCACAGTCATGCCACATGAAAAGAATATTGCTAGTAGCGTCTGCTATACAAGCATAATGATCAATGTAATGTTCGAATAAGGGAATAAATAACTAAGATAATTTATAGGTTGTAGAACCTTTCGATTTTGATGACGCCATTGTTGCCGATGACGCTCCGAAATAATTCAATATCGGGCTTATGAAGTACGAAAATAATATCATGTTACATTTGCAACGGTAAACTATCACTAGCGATGTAGCGAGGAACTTTTTTTAATTGGTCTCTTTAGAAATCTTCTTAAAAACCAATTTATGCAAGAATCAATCGATTCTTAAAGGAATTTCGAAAAGAATGGCTATAACTTAGTAAATAATCTTGCCACACTGAGCAAGTATCGTCGGTCTTGATAGGTAGGCGGGATTGATGGAGATTTCACATCAAAACCAGAATATTTCTTATATAAGGATGCCTCGCGTGTGCTGCACTGGCCCATTACTTATTAATAGTAACAATATTATTCTCTTACTAAAAACCGTCCTATAAAAGATAAGTCTTAAATAAAGATGTCAACCGCGAAGTCGATCAACGACGCCATATCACGCGAATCGAATTAATTATGCTCTGGACAATATTCGAGGAATTAGCTCCACGTTAAATATTTTGTTGGAAACAAGGAGCGGCCGATACGGTTCCGTTGGAGAATTAATATCATTAAAATTTATTCCCTTACATTAGAGGCCCTCCCCTCCCGCCCGCGCCCGAGAGCCTCGGGCCAGTGGCGCCCTCTCAACGCTTCCGGGCCACCGTCGTCGGTCTGTATACGTAAACACGTTTTAAATTATCGTTCGCCTCGTGCTAAAGAAAAAACACATTATAAGCTCGAGATAACAGAGGCTGTCGAGCGCAAAGAAGCTTACGGTCAACGCAATCAAGGGTAGTTAACTTTCATAAATAGGCACGCCGACTGCTCAATTTTTCTCGCAACAAATAAGAACCTTCGCACACACGGATCGTAAAAACAATTTGTGTCCGGTACGAGGGAATGGTAGTAATGATCTTTTCGAATACAACAGTAAGGACGAGTTGAAATTATCGCAAATGTCGAAGCGCAATCGACTGGGTACAATTGGCATCCGACGGAGCCTTCCAAGAAAAAATATCGCAATGTAGACGCGATCCGCCTTGACTATAGGTTTTCAAGTAAAGTGCCATCGCAAGGAGTCGAGCCCGTGCTATAGGCACTTCTGGTGTACTAGAGCCTATGCTACGTTTAGACTGGCGCAATCCGCTCAGCTGTCCCACTAGATCGCGGCCGGGAATAAATAATACGGCGCGAACAACGGATGCAATGTTCAGTCCGAACGGAGCAGCCAGCAGCTGTGCGAGTGCAGTCACGCCAGTTTTCTATTCCGTAAACAAGGCATAAGAGGGAAAACTTGGGCGACACAAGTATCAACAAAGTATTCGCGACTAACAAGCGTCGACTGCAGTGCTCGATACGGCTAAGTTTTTAAAACCAGTCGCGATTATGTGGATAAGAGGACGTAGTTGGTTCAAATATAAAAGATGTTATAAAAATACAATATCACTCTGTTTGTAAATTTTATAACCTTGCGGAAAAATGGTGTCAGCCTTATTATTCAAAAGAATAACAAAGGAACTAGGAATAGAATCAAAACGAAAAAAACACTGCAAAAAGCTTGAAGAAAATATTGCTCACATAAGTGTTGAAAACCTCAAACAACTAACTAGCTCTATTAAGCAAAGCGTACACACAATCACGTCGTTACTGTCGTTAGTCGGTGGCAAAGAATGTGTGCACGAGGAGGCGCGAAATATACCTCTAGCTAGAGTAGAAACAAAAAGAAGGCAAGGAGCACCGCGCGAGTCTCTCACCGAGTGTGAACTCCGATATCCGGCTAGGAAAGGAATTCAAATCCCACATAAGAGCTCGGGAATACTTTTAATCTCTTACCGTTCGCACCGAAGAAGGAATAGATACATTAAATCACATTTTAAGAGAAAATAACTATTCACTAAAAGAAACATACTTCGCTTTTCTCTTTTAATTAATTTAGGAAGATATGGAGAAGCGTCACAAGAAACAAACACAAGATAGAGAAATAATAAGTTCCGAGATACATTGGACTGTAGTGAATGCACTATCAGTAGAAAACACTCTCGCAAATAGACTAAAAAACGTGTAAAACGGTATCAGATAAAATCCGTCGGATTCCGAAGAATCTGTTAACAATAGCTGCACATACCGTCTTAAGGCGACACTGGCCGAGATAAAGTATCTCGCTTGGGACGGATCCGTAGTAGCCAGCGGTGCAACCGGCTATTTATATCGACCATTTTGCATCACATTAAAATAGATCGTATAGAAGACTCGGTTGTGTTGCTAACTAGAATCAACTACACAAAAGGTGAAACGGTGGTTGTCTATACAGACGATATCTTATAGTCAGATTTTAGAAGACTAAATAAAGATATAAAAAAAATTAATTGTTCTATTTTCTGGACGTAAAAATAAAAAATTATGAAATAAAAGTTATACATCAAAAGTAAATAAAAGAACAGATGGTTATTTCCAAGAAAACATAAAAGGCCTAATCGCTAACCAGCGATCTCATTAGGGTGCGTGTACTAATTAAGGGACCTAATTATGTATAAAGATTTATAACAAGCAAGTTATTTATAGATGTCATAGATTTTAAGGAAGCTATTAAATATTTACGTAAACAGATTGACTTGAAATTAATTTTAAAACAGATAGATGAGTATGAATGAAATAAATGTTTTTACATAATTTTTATTAAGAAATTCTTACGGCAATGGAAAATTTCAGGCTTTTTGGATTGACTTTTAATTTGGAATATTAATTTTGAACCTCAGCAAACCGTTGCCGCGTTTAGCTAGTATATTAAACAAAAGGGATTAACCGTTTAATTAAAATATTTCATTTTTTTAAGTTAGGCAAATGCAGCAGCTACTAAGTAATCTGTGTATTATTATTGACCTGTTTTTGAAATATTTCACAGTTGCACATGACATAAGCTCCGAATTTAACTACTTGTGTCTGTTTTTACGTATTTAAATCGATTATTTATTAATCTTTTTACTGCAAAAAGCTACTAAAGCCTTTTTATCTAAAATCTAATTCCTTAAAGTTATTAATTTTTTAATACTTTCCAGTGGTTTTTCAAATTGGTAACTGATTCGTATTTAGTCAAAACCAACCGTTACATATTACTGAACCTCGCTATTATAAATTAGCGGACACGTCCAATTCATATTCAACATTCGACATATTAATGCTTGTTATAATTTCAAATTAAGAAATATTCAAAGTTTGTAATGGCGTCTGTTATTAACGTTATTACGATCAAAGTTCACGGTCGCTTTGAACCATTTAGTTGATAACTTGTTCTTCATCAGATGTTAGTTGTGTTGGTACAGTCAATTCTAATCTGTGGTCGGGGTGCGGCTATAATTGTAGCTCGTTTGTCAGTATTGGCAACTGGCTAACGCTCAGTTTACTTTCGAGACGACACAGGTGCATTCTGGGCCGATTGGCCAACTGCTGTTGTAACGATTAATAAATTCGTGCACGAGCGACCAGATTAAATTGCTTTGAACTTTTCTATGCGGAGACCATAACTGCACTGTAATATGCAACTCGGATTCTATAATGATTGCACTAATTATAATGCAAATTGCTTCTTAAAGAACTGTATGAACCAAATGCCATTTAGATTAACTCATTTAATAACAGGTACACGAAAAGAGAGACATTTAAAGAAACGTAAACAGAAGTGGATACGTAATAAAAAATAAAAGCATAACTACTTGTTATGCTTTTTATCCAGTTTCATAAAGAATGAGCTTCAAAATTTCTCGGAATATTCTACAGTTGACCTAATTGGATGCGTAAAATATAAAGTCTATTGGCGACGACAGCAATATATTAGTTGCACACTTATGAATTCATAATAAACATTTCTATGAATAAAAATGAAAATCGTATTCAAAAGAGAAGATGCAGCTGCGTATGTATTAAGATTTCGAGCGACATCACCCACCAGTACCACCGGATGAAACGGAAAAACAAATATTTGAAAATCGAACAATGTTCATAGCTGAAGGAAAAAAAACGAACGCAGTTAAAGCCGCAGCGTCGACAACACGGGATCGTGCCGAAGCGAAAGTTGCAACGATTCAAATCAGATGCGAGAGAAAACCGAAGGTACTCGATACGAGCGGCCGTTACGAGCGAACAGTTCGCACACAGACAATTAGCCTCCGATATAAATGTCACGCGACTGTCGCCTTGAAGCACCCTTCTGACGCTTTTCAAGTCTTCTATCGCGGCGGCACGGCGCAAATGGGTTAGGAGAAAGAACACCTCTCAACGACATCGGTCGATTTCAAATATGTTCGAATCGGAGTTTGCTAGATATGAATAACTTTTTTTTCGTTTCAGTACTTTTACTGAGTATTTTTCGTTGTAGAATTTTACAACTTTATTGTGATAGATACCTACACGTATTTTGTACACATAATTATATTGATATTTATGATCGTGTTATGAAAATATGATTGCAATATAAGTGTACGTGAGTACAGCACTATCTATCTATCTATCAGCCTTTTATTGTCCACTGCTGGACGTAGGCTAGGCCTCCCCTAACTGGCGCCACTCCGACTGGTCCTGCGCCCGCTGAATCCAGCGGTTTCCGCTGTCTTACTACTTAATTACTTACCGCTTTTAAAAAGATAAGCACTGTGTGAAAATAAATCGGTAGGTACTTTATGTAAATTATTCTTCAACGAAATTATATCCTATGCAGAAGATGCCAATGCTTCACTGACGATTTTGTAATCAACTATATTCCAACGAACCTTACCACGATCGCTGAAAACTTTCGCACACATCTACATTCTCGGTAAAGTACCACCTACAGTCGTACATTTCGAATGTATCGTAAACTTTTATTTCAATCCTTAATCGTCACAAATTGGTGGCGAAGCGACCGCAATAAACATTGTAAGACGCTAATAAAATCATCAAGGCACCGGCGAGCCGGGACCAACGCCGCATACAAACACGCGAGGAAGTTCCCGTACTCAGAAACCATTCCGGGTAAATGCACATTGTGAATGCAACCAAATAAATACAACAATAACGGGAACATTACTCCTTTTGAAACGGCTGCACGACTCAATTGTCGTGCGACTGGTGCCGAGTTATTTCTGACCGAGTCGCGTCTCGTTTCATTTCGTTTCGGCGCCGTTGCCCGTACATCGCATACGGTAAAAATAAAGCTATACATATGGAGACAAGGGGGAAGTAAATAAATTCGCACTTCTAACTTTAAACTCTAATATTTTTTAAATGAAAAAGTACTCATAAAACAATATAATTTGCAGTGGAATTTTGAACCTTACGTAATTTAGTTAACGTTTTATAGTCTCAGAGCATAAAAAGAAAAACCCTGTTTCTTACTTGGCGTTATTATAGTAAAGGGACAAGTGCAAATTATACACAAAGGATAGGTCGTATTGAATATCGAATATTTTTTAGGGTCAGCGGAGTCGATTGGTATAATTTGGAAGCGTTTTAATAAATCTCTTGACAACGCGACTGGACAACAAGTGGATTACGCTGGTACCTGACGTAGGAATGTTCGTTAGTGTAATTTGTTTAAAACTTTTGGGAACACACTTGATAACTTGTAACAAATTAATTTTATGCTTAATAATTTTTGGACTTTCTCCCTTATTACAAGGGCATTTACTTTTTCAAATGTTTACCGATAAAATAAGACGATCGAAAAAGAATAAATAATTAATCATCTCATTGCGATATTTAATCCATGCGCGACCAAGATTACTAATGTCTACATGTTTCTTATTTAATAAATTTTGTCAGCTTCTCCCTTAAATAGTTAATTATGTAAATAATTGTATTTTATACTAGGTAGGTAAACATAAAGAAATTATACCAACTTGTACAGATCTAATAAGCAATTCTTATTGTGTTCAATCACATTTATCATGGCTGGTTGAGCCATTTCATTTTAGAGCCAGACGCACACATGTCGCTTCATTTGCGTGAAGTCGCGTATTGAATACTTATGTCGAGAATACGCTTTTTGTGGTCGTTTAATAATAAGAAACCAACGTCTTGCACGCACAATAGATATTTGTCAATGAAAATGAAAAAAAAACAAATCCACTAATACATTAGCACCGTCTTATTGAATGTGTTCATTATAAAAGATACCATTTTAAGAATTTACTGAATAACACCCGCAAACTAACTATCTTTCATGCGAACGTCAGCCCCGGCCGGGAGTCGAACCCGACATCCATGGCTCTGCAGACCGGGTCACTGTCAACTTAGCTACGAAGTCTTCTCCTCAAACGTGTATGAGCATAAATAAATGGACAATAACGTATCTCTGCATATGTTTAAAAGCGTGTATGTGTGGGTACCATAACACAATTACATCCTCACAATAACTCGCCACCCGCCGTGTATTGCACAGGCCAGTACCGCTCGGCATCAGGATGTGAATATCTACACCTACAATCGGCCAAAAGGAAATCGAAATCGTTTGACTATTATACGGGACGGAACCGAGACGGCTCCATTGTGGCCATAGATACGACGATCAGGAAATCTTGAATTATCCTATTGCAATGTAAGTGATTACGTTGAATCGTCAACTGTTTGCAACGACGGCGGGGCGACGCGTTCCCAGAGCGAAGCTTTATCGTCCGGGAGTGATCGTACTTGCATAATACGATTAGATGGACGAGGGAATATCTTTTTTATGATAGGTGTACGGATAGAAAATGAGCTTGCATTGCCAACAACATCTGCCAAGCAAAAAGCAAGATAAGAAATAAAATATGATTTGATAAATATTGGTTTTAAAAACACTTTTCGACAACCAAACCGTACCCCATTGGTTCAACTCGCGGTCACACTGTTGATCTAGATCTAAATTTCTTTCCTAATTAACATAACCGCTTCAGGGAACGTAACTTAAGTTAATTACTTAGCGTCATTTTTAGACGAATGTTAGTATGTAAATTTTATTTAAAAGATCGGTATTGTTCACAACATGAGCAACGTGCGTATTGAGAATGAAATTGAATAATTAAGCGTTGACGTCATAAATGTATGCATTATAGTAGAATAGTGTACTTTATTGGAAATAATAAAAGCGTTAAATATACCTAAAAGAATTTATTCATCATTTACCTACATTTTGAAGAATATAAATGAATCGATGTTAACGTGTAAACAATACCAATAGAAAAATATTGAACTGTTGCTGAATTGTCAAAGAACTAAGGATTGGAACGAAATACTTGGAAGTAGCATTGGCTGGCAATACACTTACTTTCTAGGAGAATGAAGAATGTAGAGAGAAAGATCAAACGATAGCGCAACTAGAACATGAGACGTCGACAACAGCAACACATTATTGAAACGTCCGCGCGCTATCAGAACATTTTTACGTTGCAAACTCTCCTTTTTCTATTTAATCTGTTCAATCTCGCCAATCAGGGGTTTATTGTTCACGATCTACCGCTACCGATCGGAATGGAATACATCGCTATTCTATTGTTCTCGCAATTTAAACGGTTGAATTATGTTAACGATGTCCTCCATTCTGTACGACGGATTGGACATCACGGCAAGAATGGCGTTTTATTTTTAACTCGTTCGAGTCCAGTTCAATGGTTTAGTTTAATTGAGAATGACGTCAGACCGTTGTGACGTTGTTGCTGATGTAATGTCGTTATTGAAAAGTTTTAGGAACGAATCGAATACCATCGGAACAGCTTCGGACTTTAAACTACCAATAAAAGAAGTAAGTAACAGCAAATAAAACTAGTCCTACTAATCAGAGTGTTTGAATTGACCTGTCATTGCATAATATGTCTATTATAACAGAGTTCTTGTAACAAGATCATACTTTGCGGAATTCACGGTGCAATTTTACAAACCCGGAAACATGATGAACAAGACGGGCGGCACGAGCATCTCCACGGCCCACGGTACGGGGCATCATTGACGACATGTTTACGAGCGGTCAAACTTATCCCCGCATCTGTGTTCAGCTGCCTTTTGCTGTTGGCCGTTATTCGTCCAATGATAGCAAGTGGCTAGCGTGTGTAGTCCTCAATTGTGTACACTCGTATTCATTTGTTATCGCTCGTCTCAGTCATAGAGTCCAGGTCAGTATCACTTTGTACAGCGTTGGCCGAAACTCGTCCAATGTGTACAAGGACTAGAAATTTGTCTCCACTCACGCTGGCGTAGACTCGGCGAACATGTATAGGCGGCTTTATGAAAAATAAATGGCCTCCCTGGCGGAGTTACGTCGCTCCGACGCCGGCCGCGAAACAATAACTATTCCGGGTATCGTTCCGTCGTGAATCAGTTCGGATTGCGCCGCACTGTAACTTGCCGATGTTATATTGTTACAAGGGATAGAGAAAAACTTTCACGTAACTATTTTCGTGAATTGTAGTAAGAGTGGTTGGTTATTACACGTATATAGTGGAGTTTTATTAAAATGTAAATTGTGGTGTAGAGTCAAGCTTAGACGAACAGTTACTCCTCTAATAAGAAGAATAAATGGAAAATCATTATGTACTCGACTTCAACTGTAGTCCACAAAACGCTTTAAAGATAAACCATTCCAAACATCCAGCAAGCGAAAGATTTAGCTAGGAGTAACCTATGTCAAATAAAGTAACAAACAAATCATTAAACATAATCAACAACAAAAGAACCAACATTCACAATCCACATAACCCTTGAACATCAGTTTAAATCAGTCGTAAACACAAACTCGGCCGTTCCACAAAACACACAAACATGTCGTAACCTCAAATCGCAACGTTCCCGCTTCCCACATGACGCAGAGCTCAGTGCCCCATCCCAGAGCTATTCACCCAGTGAACTCACCCGTGTGACATTGGCAGAATGTATTCAAAACATCGACGGCATAGTACGGGCTGGACGGTCAAAGCGGCCCTTTCAATAAGCATCAGGAATGTTGGGGACAGCATCGGGCGTTTATTGCTCGGTTTATTGGAAAACAGACTTCCGCGTTCCTTGCCGTACATATGTCGCAGTGCAATCACGAAATCGGTAATTCGGTGAAACCTCTAATATTAACGTTGTCGACAACTTTAACTGTACTCTGTGGTACTAAACACTTTGGAACGTAGAGTAATAAACGGAATATTAAACATTGATTAAAGATTTTTGATTACATGTTTAAGCTTATTAATAACAGCGTTATAAATAATCTTCATGCATAGGTAAGTACTTAGGAATTCGTGAAAATATGAAATAAAATTTGAAATGGCTCATGTGTCCCATAAATATTACTACGATCAGATCAGCGACATCGCTATCGCTAAGGTGAAAGGCCACGCTTAAATATCCAAATGTCATCCAAGAGAATCTGAAGTACCTATGTATGCCTGGAAAGTGACTATGCATTTGAGAACTATATATTACGCGCGAGTTAATTGCAGAGGAGCCTGAGGTAAAGGGGGGAGCATAAATAATTTTGAGCTTTAATGACACTATATTAAAGACGGCGGGGCGACGTGCTGCCCCCTTTACTTCAGGCCCCGACTGCAGTGAACTCGCGTGCGATCTGTACTTAGTACACTGGCAAGTTATTGTACCAAACGCGCTATTCCCCGGTCTCCCTGCGACATGCCTACACCGTTACACATTAGCATAACGCGCGCGGCCACGTCAGGCACCCGCTTGTTTAGCGTCCGAGTTATTGGCTTTACGTCACATTACATTTTTGCAGTAATTGCACTATGGTCGGTTGGATCTATTGTTTGAGTTCTTTGGGATAAATCTTGGTCTTTATGAGTTTTGTTAGCATTGAAATTTGTATCAAGCTGATGCAAAGCACTGTGTAGATCAGCAATAATCTAACTTTTGGGCCAAATTCTAATTACAACTCTGCTAGGAATATAAGCTACGTTGAATCCCGAACAGACCTCAAATCTTTGTTAAGGGTATAATACTAATTTTCTTCAATGAGGACGAACAACTTTCAAGGTCTTATAATACTGAATTGTACTTAATCACATTGAAAACGTAAGCAAATACTGCGTATAAGTAATAAGCATCATCAACAATGCATAAATTTTATATTTTAGGGGTAACACGTTATAGTTTTTTAAACATATCAACTTCAGTCTGTTATGATGCTCAGTGTTTTTCCGTAATCTTAATGATACAATTACGAAAAGACTCACAAAGCAGTAACTATGTATCTTATTTCTTTTCCAGGCCATTTATAAATAAATAATATGATACGATGTGGCAATGAATATTCCAAACAATAATAATATTGAATAATACAATTAGGATCACGGAGATCTATTTCACATTCCCTAAACATGGCTTGCTAAAGGTTATTGGGTCATAGTTAACTTCGAAATATTTAGGGCTGGGCCACGAAACAGTCGTAGGTACCTCGGGAAGCTTTTTAATCGCTATTAGCGTTTTGTCCATGTCAGTTCCACAGATCAGTTCACAACATAATTCGCTTAATAAGATTGAACACATACACTTTTTAACACTAGACTGATGCTTTCGGGTCAAAGCGGATTTTGCTATAAGCGTTAAGGCTTAGAATAATTCTTGTTGTCATATTGGGTTAAACCGTATACAATAGCGACTTCATTCATTATTTTTTTTAAAACAACACAAATGTTGAATTTTGATGGAAGTCTATGTCGCCGTCAACAACTTTATTAACCGCTTAATAATATTAACAACAATATTACGCTATCTACCGACAAAATTTTATTTAGCTCGCGAACATTTCAAATGAAGAAAACCATCCGAAGATCCAACGGCTCTCGTACAGCCAGCCCTTCGACAAAAACATATCACATAAACATTCCCCAATCATTGCGAAATTAGGTGTAAAATCGTTGGGGTGTTTATCGCGGCGGTATATTATAGTAAATTTGCGAAGGTCCTCGGTACGTGAGGCCGATGAATAAATGAATAATGGCGGTCGGCTGAGTGCGCCAGCGGCATACCAATTTATACCCGAGATGCTAATAATGTGACTCTCGCATTTTTCACCAGCGCCCTCTCGCGGCGAAGATCCTTCTTCATCGACACCTGACGTCGCTCTCCTCAGCCACTACAAAATTAATGGACTCCACCGGCTTAGAGAAACAGAAAAATAGGAATTTGTTTCCACCTTAAACGGATGGATCTATCAGTTATCTGTTGGAGAGTTCATTGTATTTGTGTTTTGGATGTTGGCATAAACATTGGGAACATCAAACATAAATTCAAATTCAATTCAGAATCATTTAGGTATCTTTAATTTACACTATGGAGTTATTTTTTTTTTGTTTTGGTCACCTTAGGGTCTAGAATATACTTCAATCACATCTGAGAACCTAAAGTGAGCATAGCAACAAAATGTTGAATTAGACTTACAAAATTAAAGTCCAACAATGTAAAAAGGTACCTTAGACAAATACCTTACTTTTCTATACCGAAGAGACAATTCTCGTGTCGGGAGCGAGGAACCCTAAAATCGCAGCAAATAGGAAGGAGCAGAGGAGAGAAGCTCTTTATAATCCAATAAGCGGTAGTGCGACGGCGGTCGGCACGCGGCCCTAGATTCCTATTCCATTAGGTGTCGTCGCGGCGCGCAATTTGCAAATGAAAACAACTTATTGAAATTCTTTGCCGAGACACGCCGGTCGCACTGCGCTCGGAGCACTGCCACGCCGATTATTTCGTACGGTGCACCATAAATACTTCCATTAATTGGTCGAGTTACGTCTTCCTTACGTTTGATTTTAAAACGTCAACATTGTGCGGGGACGTCGGATATATTAAATCCTCAGTGTCCAGTGTGCAGACAGTGTGGATAAAGCTTCATAACGTGAGGCTTACGCTCAAGAAATGGAGATTATTAAATTGCGGCAGCGGCGAGGTAAGCCGGCAGGAGCGCCGCGGCCTACGTACGGCCGCCGTCGTGCCGGTACACCGGACGATGTATGCAAAGACGTTTAAAACAGACCGCCCGGTCCAATCATGCGCGGTATTTTGCATAAATTATGGCGCTGCAGCGATCCAGTTGGATTTCTGAAAAATAAACGGGCGTAAAATAAGCCGCCGTGGTCGAATGCAAATAACACCATTATATGGTAATGCGACGTGCGTAATCCCCGCCGTATGCGGACTCGTACACGGCTTCCCGAATACGCATTCCTAAAATAACTGCCGAACTTTCTTTGGCGTTTCGATTTAATATCCCCGCCGAAAATGTATTTGGCGTGTGCCGTTCACTGCCCTTTAAGCCTTCAGCGGTGTGTACCTGCCGTCGGCGATTCGAGATTTTTTTTCTCATTTTCGCGGTCGATTCGTGCAATTCTTCCGCTCGCCGCTCCTACACAATTCGATATGCGGATGCGAGCGGATGATTAGACGCGATCGAGAGGCTAAGTCGGGCATTTCAAGTTGTCAAATTAAAATATCGAACGAGGTTATTCAAATGGGGTCCGTAGGCGTCTAGACGAGAGCGAGCGTGGACCGCAGGCGGGCCCAACGTTTCGCAACCGCTTTGATGTAGTGGCCGACCGCCGACCGCCGAGCGACTTTTAGCGGGCGGAGGGCGCGGAGGCCCTCGCAACAGACATCGCGACCGAGTTCGCTCGCGATAACGGCGCGGGGCCCCTCGCCGCCAAAGGGTTGAGGGGACACGAATCGTGCCAGAAACAAAGTGCTCTCAATATAGTCGTTAGCGCGACTTAACAAGCGCTCAGTGCCACTGAGCGAATTGTTGGCGAAATTAACAAAACCTCAACATCGCCTCACTGTTTCCTATGTTTCCCCTCGCTACCTCGGCTGGCGTTTAGTGTTTTTGTGCGAAAGAATGTATCGCAACGCGTCGAAGCGCCGCTGCCACTGTCGGCCGGAGCGTTTTTTCTGGGAGGGTGCGGCGCGACGGAGCGCAATTACCCCGAATATAACTCCCATAAAATGTGAGCGATTATACCGTTACACGTTTAGCATCGAACATTGGGCTGTACTTGAAAACCCTCAGTGGAAAATGACGTGCATGCGCCGAGGATACCGAGTCGGCAGTCGTAAAACGGTTATAATAGGCGCAGTGCGGAAACACTGGTTTATGGGGGTCCCTGAAACACGTAACATGCGTACTGAATCGATTATCGTATAGTTATTTCGGCATTTGAGACGGGTCACGGAACAAAAATAATTTATGAATCGTAAAACGTGGTATGTTGCAGCCATCGATCAAATTGTGCTATTTGGAATGAGTTTCTTAGACTGTGCGAGACTAAGTGAGCCTGCCTACTGTAAACTGTGAAGTTCTTATAGAGAATCATGAAATGAATCTCTCCAAGTGGAATCAATAAAAATGAGTCTATAGCCGAACTATCGATTACAAAGTGTACAAAATCCAGGAAAAATATGAGGTTAAAAGTTATTAAATTTTTGTTTGCTTAATGTTGATGTAGATCTTTAACTCCCACCCTATGCAACTTTTATTTGTGAAATGCTTGATACCTGTGGACATGTTCCAGTCATAAACCCATTAAGGCTTCAGGACTTTTTATTCTTTTACTGGGAGGTGGGTGCGGCTTTCGAACCTTCCCTAGTTCGTTGTGGCATTCTCTAGTAAAATAGAACAAAGCTATGACATAGTCAATTAACAGGATCAGCCGATCAAAGGTATCTCTTAATATTTTACCTACGTATCACCACCAATCACCAGGTAACAAACATACCATCTGCTTTTGTAACTGCTTAACAACACAGAATCGTTCTACAATCCACGGCATTACCACAGGCATCACAAGCGCAATGCATTCAACCTCCACACATAAGAGTATTCACAACAGTTCACACTTACACCGATAACATTTAACATACCGTCGACCGTTACGCTGATGTGGGTTAGCCGTAAAAGTCTCGCAGGCAATGACGTCACGTCGTCCGAAAGGTGCCCAAGCGTACGGCCACACGATCGAGTTGGGCAATTAGTTCCGACGAAAAAAATTATCAATCTGTGTCGAGATACGAGTAACTCAATTGTCTACGGCGGAAGGACGCGTGAATGTTGAGAAGCTAATTTCCTTGGGGATGAAGTCTGCGCGGGAAATCCCTGTCGTGTGTGCGCCAGCCGATCTCGATGCTTCCCGTCTTGTTGATTTTTTTTATTTAATCAAATGTAAAAGGGGAATGCAGTTCGCGGCAGATTTTCAATTTTACCTTGTGTCAACCACGAATGTTCGAAGTAGAATTCGTGAGTCAAAGGAAGATTGCAACTACTTATACCTACCATAATGGCAAATATTTTAGTACACATGCCCACGTTTATGTAATAAATGAACCACGTATGCTCATATGGTATATTCAGTTATAATAAAACGCGTTAACCGCATCTTATTTGTACATCCGACAAATTACTGACAGAGCGATATCGCTCATAAACTGAACAAAATCCCGTACAGATGTTTACGATTAAAAATCGGCAGTCACAGCATCGGATTAAAATGTTCAGTGTAGTGTAATAGAACATCTGTTTACAGTTGGCTGTGAGCTGTGAGTTGTGAGTTGTGACGTAATTCAATCAGCGTGTCGGGTGGACGCTACCGCGCGCCTCGCGGACCACGGCCCACCGCTATGACGGCTCCCGGTAATGGCTTCACCCGCAGTCACCACTCTTCCGACATGTTATATTTTTATACTACTATCACTTACTTACTACTTTCTTAATCTACTACTCTTCTTACTCTTATCTTCTACTCTAAAATCTTTGCATTATAGTAATTAACTCAATCTCTAGTTCACATTCAGTGGTTGGATCTAGATGGGTTTTAAAAATTCAAAAGTATAAAAAATGAAATACAACAACATAAATAAAGCGATAAGTTTATCAGGTCTCTAAATTATTTTGTATAATTTATGGTCT
>DWKA01000404.1:0-17371 GCA_018249155.1 Panoquina ocola ocola
ACTGGTCCGATTTAAAAAATTCTTTCGGTGTTAGATAGCCCATTTATCGAGGAAGGCTATAGGCAGTAGGTATAGGCTATATAACATCACGCTAAGATGAATAAGATAAGTTTTCCCGAAGTGAAGCGAGGACGGGCCGCTAGTATTTCATACAAAGAATAAGTTACTTTGACAACAATTAAAAAGTTAAAATCTATTCAATAAAATAAGGAAAAAACCCCGTGCTGTAGAATTTTGACTAAAAATACCTACTTAAATTTAAATTGAACATTTCCAAATAATCTCGGAGTGGACGTTACCGTTAAGAGGTACCTACCCTACCCACTATCAAAATTACAAGTCTTTTTGTGTTGATAAAACTGTCAGTAAGAACAAGGAGTTTAAATAATAAGATAAGATAGCTTAAAAAAGAGTTATACTAACATTATGATTCATGACACACTTTTGTGATGGATTACAGATAAAAGAACGTGAAAAAATAATCACTGTGTCTTTAATAGTAGTTTTATTTCTTAATTAAATAGCGAAAAAAAGTTAGGTAATTGAAAGATTCAAGATGCATGGATTCAAACCCAGAGCAGGCGGATGGAAAATTGAATTAATGATCAGTATCGAATTAATCTTTCTTTTCAGATCCAAAACCAGCGGAGATCGCAAAGACCCCAAATCAAGATTTAATTCAAAAGGTTATCGGCGCATTTGGACGATATCAGCTATGTTTATGTCTCCTTATATTTTCAAGCAAATTTCCAGTTGCATTTCATCAGATGGCCATAATTTTTTTAAACCCAAAAATAGAATACACATGCCCCGGATCACAAAAATTATGTCCGTGCCCGAACCCACAATACAACACATCCACATTTACGTCGACGATAGTCACGGAATGGGACCTGATATGTGATAGAAAATGGTTAACAAGTCTCACACAAACATTATTTCAATTAGGCACGCTAGTTGGTAGCGTTATATTTGGAATGGCCTCGGACAGGTAAACCCAATTTTTTATGTAATGTTTACAAACCAGCAGAAGAGGTAACTGATGGTAAATGGGACCGTGCCCATCGACGTCAGCTGCTTACTTATGTACATATATCCCTTTTTATAAAATTTGATACATGTCGTGGATTTAAAACCGCTTCATATTCGTTAATCGTTAAATCCATTTTATTTATTTTGTTCACAGATATGGAAGGAAAAAGCCTTTGCTTGCGGCTGTAGTCCTCCAAGTTACGATGGGAATTGCTGCCGCACATATGCCAGATTATTGGTCGTTTACATTCATTCGCCTCTTGATCGGGATGTCTGTCGGAGGCACTATGGTTATTGGATTCGTAATCGTCATGGAGTTTGTTGGCAGTGAATACAGACATATCGCATCAGCATTATACCAAACACCATTCAATTTAGGACATATGCTGCTTCCTGTTTTCGGATATTTCTTTAGAGATTTTTCACAATTTCAACTTTCAATTTCAATACCACCGATTTTGTTGCTGTCTTACTTTTTCCTCGTACCAGAAACCCCTAGATGGTTAATCGCTGTGAAGCGAACGGATGAAGCTATTGACGTCTTAGAACGTGTTGCTAAAGTGTAAGTTCTATTGTTGTTTTACTGAGATGTAATTATTTTTAAGTGCATAATTCTACGAAAAAGGCTCCCAAAATGTTTTTATATTTTCAGGAACAAGCGACCTACTGAGAACATAAGATCATCCGTAGAGAGTTATCAGGAGTCAATAGAGAAACATCAGTTAAAGAAAGGAAGCATTTTAGATTTATTCCGTACTCCAAATTTACGGAAAAACATATTAGCCATGTCTTTTAACTGGCTTACATGTAGCTATTGCTTCTACGGCGTCTCACAATACGTGGGTCAGCTAAGTGGTAATGTATTCGCTAATGTAGCAGCGAGTGCCAGTGTGACCTTGCTGGGAACATTACTGTCCATACCTCTGATGAAGCTAATTGGCAGGAGGTCCATTGTGATAATATTTAACTTTATTTGTGCCGTGTGTTTACTTATATTGTGCGTCATACCCGCGGGTATTGGATCCGTTATTTTCGCGAGTATTGGCGTAGTTGCTAGTTTTATCGTGTTTGTTGTTGTTTATTTGTATTGTTCGGAATTATTTCCGACGGTAGTTCGTAATGCTGCTCTTGGATTCTCATCCATGATGGCGAGGGTGGGATCGATGATAGCACCTTTTGTTATAGAAATGGGCGATATCGCTACATGGTTACCTCCGTTAGCATTTGCCATTATACCTCTCATAGCTTCTGGTATTTCTTTTGTTTTACCAGAAACTAAAGGCTGTGAATTAATGACTACTATTGAAGAAGGAGAACAATTTGGCCGCCGAAAAGTAGAAAATGAGAAAAGATAAGCGATTTAATAAATTCTTGTAGTTAATGTATTAGTACTGTACAAACGGTTATTTCTCAGATTTTGTTAGAGATATCATATTTTTTGTTTCCTGCAAAGATTTTTTGTAAGTAAGTGGGAAAGTAATTAATCGATATTATATTTTCAAGTTTAGAAGTGGAAGTCAAATGATATATAATAAATTAATAAATTTATTTTTGAACAATTGCGGAAATTAATTGTAAGTAGAATTTACCACATAGTGACAGGTTTACCTACTATTTTACTCGATTCTAAACATTATATTACAAGGCTTTAGCAAATAATGTACGGAATAGTTAAATTATATAGGAAGGAAGTAGACACAATTATTTTAGTTACTGTACAAACATAATTAATTATTGTAAAAAAATACATAATATGAACACACAATGACTACGTTATTTAATAACCAATTTGTAAACTAAGTTTTAACCAGTACCTAACACGTATTTTACAGTGCTTACTAGGTATATTATTTAATTTTGTTAAATGTTTCAATCCCGCTTAATGCTTATTTTTAATATAGAAATAGAATAAGAATTGGTCTACTTAGCTTTATATTTATTTGTAACCCTTTGCAGGATTCGTACCTCTTCTATAATTTAGGATGTGAGAAGATTTAGAATTTATTCTATAACTCTGGCGAACTTACAGTGCGGTATGTTGTAAAGATCAGCGATCAATTGAAGTGTATCTATAGGCTATATTAATATGTTATATGAATATCTCTGATATGGCTTTGGATTAGACGATATTTATCTAATGATGAAATCTGGGACCGGCAGCTTAATTTTTCGAAACTCTGAAACGCTTGAGAAATGTAGCCATTAGTGATAAGCTATAATACAATTAACTATAAAAAAATTGACTGCCCACATTTGTTTAATGCCACCTATTACATGGATCGATACGCGCAGTTGGACTTAAGAAATTTTCTTGATTACTTAAATCATAGCTACCTTTTGCATTCATTTCGATAGATAACAATTAACAAGCACGTTTCAAACAAAAAAGGCCTATATCATAAATTCTTATCTATATTAGGATTTTCAAAGAATATTTACAAAGAAGGCCTTGTTCGTTTTGTTATAGGTGTAAGATAAGGATATCAGCGTTTACACATCTATTAAACTTATTTGTTATGTAGTTAAGCCTGAGAATAATAGTTTTGTTCATGTGACGGTTTTATGTTTCTGAACTATTTTCGCGCGTGTAGTGGAATAACAAGGGATTAGTAAGCAATAAAGTTGCTGTAATTACGTCACTCGCGGCACTGCGACAAATCTAACATTTCATACGTTAATTAGTAATTTAGGCTTCAGTTTATGGAAAGTAAGAATCCTACTTGTACATGTTCAAACCATGTCAACGTGAAGCGAATAGTTGCTTTGTATATTTTATCCTTTAAATTCATTGAGGATGCGTTGTTTTGGAAACCAAACCAGTTCTTTCAATTATATTTTACGGTCTTGTACAGAACAGGTATGAAATGTAAATTTAAAGTAATTTAGTGTATTTGTATGCATCTATAATCTTTCTACATATTGCTAGGTCATATCGAGAAAAAAGATTATATTAGTGTTTGTATTGCACGACATAGAACTTGCGCTGGTTCGAGAAACTTCAAAAATGTATGATTACTTAGGTACATCTATTATCAGGTAGGCATCGATGAATCAAAACTTAATATTTCAATAAAACGATGTATTGTCAGTATTGTCACCAAAAAAACATATAAGATATTGATTTAGAAGTTGAACCAATTCTATTTAATTCAACATGCCCGAAATAAACAATATAATGGGAAATTTCGGGAGATTTCATTTATGTTTGTGTTTTTTAATATTTCTAAGTAAGTTTGGAGTGGCTTTCCATCAAATGGCTATAATTTTCCTGGCTCCTCCAGTTTCTTATACATGTCCGGATAATGCGAAGTGTTGTGATAATCCCGAGTACAATAAAACGAAATTCAGCAAGACTATTGTTACCGAATGGAACCTTATATGCGGACGTTCGTGGTTAAAGGAACTGACTCAAGCGCTGTTCCAATTTGGAGTTCTGTGTGGGAGTTTATTGTTTGGTGTTGCTTCTGATAGGTATGAACTGAACTTTACACAATTTCACATCATTAGTAGTCATACTTTCAATATCTTTTATGGTCAAAAAAGCAATATTTTGTTTTTTTGCAGATATGGGAGACGGCCTACTCTTCTTACCGCTGTAATAATGGAAGTGTTTTTGGGAGTAATGTCATCATTTCTGCCAGATTATTGGAGTTTCACTATAGTCCGTATGATTTTAGGTTTATCCGTAGGTGGAATAATAGTTATCGGCTTTGTTATAATCATGGAATACGTTGGCAGTACATATAGAGATGCAATGTCTTCCTTGTTCCACATTCCATTCTCTTTGGGTCATATTCTTGTGGGGTTTTTTGGATACTTGATAAGAGACTACACTTACTTTCAATTAGGAATATCTGCCGCTACAATTTTGCTTCTTATATATATTTGTTTATTGCCCGAGTCGCCAAGATGGCTATTAGCATCAAATAAAACTGTTAAAGCAGCAGAACTTCTAGAATATGTTGCAAAAATGTAAGTAAAATTTATTATTATTTTTTAATTGTTTGGCCGATTGATTGGGCCTCGATATACACGCTTAGTGAAAGGTTTTTACTTGGCATCATATCAATGTCAATGTCATTATCAATATTGCTACAATTTGTAGCGTAATTTTGTGGCGTGATAAGGTCTAAAAATATATTTGTTTAACTACCGATGCTGTCGATTGCAGAAGAAAACAGGTTGTTTAGATTTGCAACTTGCGGCAATCGGGTTAATGTTCTAAATCAGATAATATATCGTTCTTTGAAACTTCCATAAAGTAGGTAGGTATACTTTGAATTTTTTTGTCCAGAGCTTTTAACTAAATAACTTTTGTTTTGAATAACTTTTCATGTGGAGACAACTTTTATAGTTTCATTCAATAGCAATGGATGCTTTAAAACTGTGTTCCTCGACAAATGGAGCCTAGAACTAAAACTATTGCATCTTTTAATTTGGTTAAAATTACGCAGTGTGCATGTTTTTTTAATAATACAGGATTTTAGTATCTAAATAAAGATGTCACGCCAGTATTCGTTGGTACATCTTTAATTTTTTTTTGAAAGAATTTGATACATTTTTTTGAAATAATTTTAATCACGTAGGTAGACTCTCTTACTCGTTTTTACATATAATAATATTGTTGAGTACATTGTAGTGTAATTTAGATTTACTGTTTTTTTAGAAATAAACTTCCTACTCAGAACATTCAAGATCAAATTGAACTACATCAATTGGAACACATGAAAGGAACAGGAAGAAAGAAACCCAGTATAATCGATCTGTTTCGATCACATAACTTAAGAAAGAACATAATGGTGATGTCATTTATGTGGTTCGTCAGTAGTTACTGTTTTTACGGCGTTTCCCACTATATTAGCCATTCAACTGGTGACGTGTTTGTCAATGTGGTTGCAAGCGGTACTGTCTGTTTGTTAGCTTGTTTCGTCGGTATCCCACTTATGAAAATTCTCCCACGGCGGACACTGTCAATTGTCTCTAATATATTAAGCAGTATAAGTTTATTTTCAGTCGCAATTATCCCCGAAGGAATTGGATCAGTTATATTAGGGTGTATCAGTATATTTTGTAGCTTTATGGTGATAATCGTGGCGTATCTTTACTGTTCGGAGATGTTTCCGACAGTAGTACGGAATGCTGCGCTAGGATACTCGTCGATGATGGGCAGGCTAGGTGCTATGATATCGCCGTTTGTAGTGAGTCTAGTAGTGTATGGAAGTTGGTGCGCTCCTGTTATGTTTGGTATTTTCCCACTGATAGCTGCGTCACTATGTTTATTACTGCCTGAAACTAAGGATTGTGAACTGTTAATGACATTAGAGGAAGGAGAAGCTCTTGGCACTTCATCTAGTACGGACAGGAGACCCAACGAAGTCACTTAAATTTCTCAATTTATACGTGAGATCAGTGCTCATCAGTGATCATCAATGGTCAACTGATCGAGCTTTTTTAATAATATTGTGACGTTTTACTGTAAATAATATCGTTATCAATGTATTTTTTTGATAAATAAAATGAAGCAAAAGTCCTTCAATATTTCATTATCTCTTTATTGTTATTTGAAAAAGTTTTATCAATATTTATAGCCCCAATGGCTAATACTGATAGATAAACATATACATACAGTATTTATGGCACAATAAGTAGAAATAACTGTAATAAATTCTTTAAATTTCTTCCAGATTATTAATAAGACTAATAACTTTCAAATCATCGTACAATAAAACTTTCTTAATGTTTGTTTTCAACACATTTTTTTCCACAAATGTAGCCTAACAAATTTTCGTAAAGTTGATGATTTAATTAGGTGGATGTGATGCGTGGAGTATTATGTGTCGGGTGGTTGTGTTACCTAACGTGACAGGGTGTCACGTAAGGGTTCTTAGTGCACCAGCAAGGCTTCTCGGCGGCGGCATCAGTCACAGTGTGCCGTCATGGCGGCAGGGCCCCTGATATGTGCTGCCTGGTACTATACCATCGTTTCCGGTAAGACCCTTTGTAATTGTAATCTGTATTTCATTGTCTAGTTTATTCTTTGGCTAAGTCAAAGATTTTGACGTTCTTCTTCGCACTTCGCTAAAGAATTTTTTCAAAGGTGTTTATAGTGTATTCAATTAAATAGTTACCGTAACTGTAACGTACCTGTTAATTTTCAGATTATTTTTTTATTATTATGTTTTATATTTAATCACATATTAATGCTTTATGTTTATGTTTTAATAATGATTTTTTCCTTAAAATTCAATATTTCATAAGATTTCCACTCGATGGTATTGTGGTTGTGGATTCCTAAGTAGCAATTAGACGACTTAGTTACCATACAAATAGACTAGAATGCTGCAGATAAGTACCTATGTAATATGTAAGTTGATCACCAGCCGACGCGGTCTATTGAATTGTATTAGTTTAATTACAGGAATATTAAAGTTATAGAGGTCCTGTAGAAAAATGATATTTATAGTTATATCATTCTGGTCTTTATTAATGCTATCTATAATATTACGAATGCGTTTTTTGGTTGTGCTCTCATCGGTTAGTAAATGTAAATTAGTTATAGTATGCAAATATAATTATTAAGTATACGGCTGGCAAGTATAGCCAAGGACTGCCGGTTTACTTCTGGTAATTCTTTTTCTATCTATTAAGGAAGCGCACTTAGTTATGTCTTTCATATTATCAGGTAAATAAATTATTCGTAATTTTGAATAATTCCTTACTTAATAAATTATGTTTCAGGTTTCTTCGTTCTATACTGTCCAGTTTTATATTTAATGTTCTTCAACCATTTATTGTACAGAAGAGTTGTTGACGTATTGTTTGCACTATGGGAACTATATCCAGTGGTAATATATACAAACATTTATATCATAGTAGTATGTTACTATTGAAGATTGTTTCAATTTATGACAACATTTATTCGCTACTTGCAGGCACTTTTTCAATTGTGTTGTGGAACACAATTGCACCATTATGGAGATTATGTGGATCCAAATGAAACAGCAATCATTATAATGAACCATCGCACTCGAGTCGATTGGAATTATGTTTGGATTGGACTGTACCACGCTACTCAGCAACCCTACGTAGAAGAAACGTGCTTCTGTAAACAGAAATTGGAGGACATCGAAGCGTCGAAGCGAAGTATATTTGACCGGGTAACGGGTGGAAAATCTAGAATCAAGTTTGTACTAAAGGACGAAATCAAAATGATTCCAGCTCTAGGTGCGTATTTGAAAATTTTCAGCTTTATCTAAACGGTTACAAACTGAAGTTTCATATCTTTAGTTCCTTTTACATTGTCCTTTTAATAGGACCCAAACTTCTTTAAAATTTTAGATAGTAAAGTTGCCACCAGGTGGCTGTTGTAATCTTGGTAAGGAAGTATACCTAAGCAACCTTTTTGGTAGGTTTCCTTAGTCATAATGGAAACCGTACAAGTTAGTCTATCCGTCCATCTTTTTGCAGCGCTTAATCATATAGATAAAAATATATTATCTTCTATATTTCTTTTTACTTTCATAGTCTATTTAAATTTGCCAATAGTGAAATATTAAATGAGATGATAATTGTTAAAATATTACATTTGTTCAACAGGTTGGATAATGCAATTGAATTACTTCCTTTACGTAAAGAGAAATTGGCAGGAAGACCAAAATAATCTTGCCCAGTTCGTAGACTATTACAAGCGGCTTCGTTACTCGCACAGATTGGTCCTATTTCCTGAGGGTACCGACTTGAGCGATGAAAATAAACGACGAAGCGACAAATTCGCTACTGCTCATAATTTGCCGGTAGGTAACCAGCACAGTTACGTACTATCTATACTAATATTATAAAGAGAGAAGATTTGATTGTTTGTTTGGATTGAATAGGCTTCGAAACTACTGGACCGATTTTATTGAAATTTGGCATGCAGATACTTCGAGACTCTAGAATAGACAAAGGATAGTTTTTTGTCCCCTACAGGGGGTGACTTTTTTTACCGAAGTGAAGCGAGCGCAAGTGTGCTAGTATTTAATAGTAACGAACTTTAAATTTACTTGTGCGTACTTACTCGTATATTGTATACCAATAATACGTTTATTTCTGAAATAATTATTTTATTTAAGGTTAATAATAAAAGGTTACTAACATTAGGCTAAGGAAAAATAGTAACACCCATTTTTCTTCTGCAATTGACATTTTTTTTATTTTTGATTTGTAAAGAAGCCTTACGTAATTTTAGAGATTTAGACCACCATTGCACCCACCTCCAATGTAGACTGGTGCGGTATGGCAGGTGCTTGTGTTTACTTTTAATACTATCGATTCACTTTTCAGTAACAGCTATCAAACGATAATAATTAAATAGTTAAAAAAACACGCTTAATATTATCAAATTAGTGTATTGTCATCGGTCCTCATAAATCTACAAAGTTTGAACGAAATCTGGCCGTTTAAAGTGGGTCTAAATCGCGCCCAAAGAATTCGGTTACAAACATACAAACATAGAAACATACAAGTGAAGCTAATAAAAAGCATGTAAAAATAGCAACTGTACTTAACTGGTTCTATGAAGAAAGGACCTTGACATACTATTATAAGCACTCATCAAACCGACCGCACCCAAAATCTCAGTCGATTATTCTCAATTGAGATTATTCTCTTTTCATCACCTTAATGATTTCATGCATTTATTTGGCACAGAGAGTTTAAATACGAAGTATAACGGAAATATCAATTATTTGGGAGTAACAGGATGCTGTTAAATGAAACACGTCACGACTTATGACATCGCATATTTAATAACAATGTCGGTTACAAACAGGTTAATAACAATGAGTTTATACTCATGGACGTATGAAACTTTAAAATTGTAAACCTGTTTAATATACATAGTGTTGGAAACGTAAGCCTAAGTCATCGACGTCGAGAGCAAAGGCGGACGTGGTTGGAAGTTGTTTAGCTAGTGGAAAAAATTGACGACCATTTCCTTGATTTGATCAAAGCACTTGTGCAATAAAATTGTGCTAGTTAAAAACAGCGTGATAGAGTACCTACTTATCTACTTTACGTGCCAAAACTAGGTAGGTACCTAAACTCTAGGTAAAAGTTAGGCCCTAACCTGAAAAATTAAAATATTCCATTCCTATGAGTGATTCCTTTCCTAATGTGTGATTTGTAAAAATTTCACAAGTTAGACTGATTAATGATTATATCCCCGGATATATCAATGAGAGGTCTGCATCTGCAATTATAGAACATAATCTAACAATATTTAATTACTCGTTCCAGCATTTCGAATACGTGCTACATCCGCGGACCACTGGGTGGGCAGTGTTATGTTCTCGATTGCGAGGTTCCGGCCTTGCCTCGGTGTATGACGTCACCGTGGCCTACGACAGGCCAGCGCAAACTGAAGGCGATTTGTTCCACGGAAGGATACCCACGCACGTGTACTTTCATTTTAAACGGTAAATTGACCAGTTTATTTTTAAAATTAGAATGTGTTAAGTAATTTAGGTCACGGGCAAGGAACTTGGCAAAAATCTGAAAGAGACAGTTAGATTCGCAGAACAAAAAGCAGAGCAAAACGACTTATGCGCATCGAATGTCTCTTTCAACGTCTTTCCAGGCTCCTGGCCCACCATGACTGTACATGCCATTATGTATGTGTACATAAAATTAACTGTGTAAAATAGGTAACTATTGAACCGACAAGCGCTCCCTAGTCCCTCCCATGGTATTTGTATGTTTTCTTGTTACCTATTTTTCTATAAAAGATCTTAATTACTGTGATTGACCCCCCAGTAAAAAAGCCGATTTGCTCCCCTTGGCCAAAAGTTAGGTACGGTCATTAATGAATAATATTATTATAGTTATCAGATACAACGGAAACAAAAATAAAAGCTCATTGAATATTATCAACGATAACTGCCAGTCATTGCCCTCACCAACTCTACATAAGTATAATTGGCGTGTTTATGCGTTAACCGGTTGTTGTTATTTGAAATAGCTTTTATAAGCTTGACTTTTTTATTTCATTAGCTTCCGCCCCCGGCTTCGTCTGTGTGGAATTTGAATCGTGTGTTTACCTATTTTCCGTATAATTCTAAGAATCCTCGTGGTGCAACGGTTACCAAAACGGACCATCATACAAAGGGTCCTAGGTTCGATGCCCGGCGGTTAATTTTTTTCTGTTTGGGTTTGTGTGTTTTGTTTTTATGGCATGACATAATGAGACATAGGAAATACCATTGTGGGTTCATGAGTGTATCTTTTGTTTAATTATTTTACCTTGCATCCTTATTGGAAATACTCCCTAAACAGACACATATATTTTATATAGAAATTAGTAGGTAATTTTTCGAACAAGTGTACATTGATGTATGTAGGTATTTTATTCAGGTTTTTAATATCAGTGGGTCTAGACCTCTAGACAGACGGACCGCATTTCAACTGCAGTCTCACCGAAAATTGCAGTTCAGATGCAGTTTGAATGCAGTTGACACGACTGCAAGATTATTTTATTATTGTCAACTTCATTCAAACTGCACCTAAACTGCAATTTGCGGTTGTATTACAGTTTAAATGCGGTCCGTCTGTCTAGAGCTTAAATGGTTACCACTGGTGTGTACACAATTGTATATAAAACCAAACTGCAATATTTTATTGATAATAATAAAATAAAATGTAAGCATCCACAATTTTTATTATGAACAACATCAACACGCCACCAACAAAGCAAGTTGCAGTACCTATCTATACATAATATAAGTGTCATAAAAAAGTGATCAAATATTTTTTTATTACAGTTACGCCATTGAAGATCTTCCGTATGAAGAATCAGCGCTAAGAGAATGGATAAAAAACCGCTGGCGAGATAAGGAAGACAGTCTCAAGAAGTTTCACAAGGATGGTAATCTTTATAGGAAAATAATTAATTAGCATCATGCAGCTTATCCCGTTTTTGTGTAAAGGTCATCCGCTTGGCTTAGGCTCATACATAAGTAGCCATAAAGCTCATACTTAACGCAACCCATAAATCCTACTGATTAACGGTTGCGGTAAAGACTTCAGCTCCCCGCATTTCAAAGTCTGCGCTTTGTATTGGTTGATTATATAAAGCATGCTTGTACTGTACTTATTGGAATATTTTGTCCTTACATTTGTAGACATCATCATCATTACAACCCATATCTGTCCCACTGCTGCGCTCGGGTCTCCTCTCATAATGTGAGGGGTACAGGTCATTGTCTACCACGCTGGCCAAATGCGAATTGGCAGACTTCAAGCACCTTTGAGAACATTATGGAGAATTCTTAGGTGTGCAGGTTTCCTCACGATGTTTTCCTTAGATTCCTTGGATAAAAATAACTATAATTCTTTTAAGTCTCCATATACCTTTAAATATACTTTAAATATACTAAATTAACCTGCTACCGCTCCTATGTACATATAAACATAATATACTCAAAGCGGTATGAAGTTTACTCCTTACAAGAGCCAACAGCATTTGTTCATTAAAACATGATGATCACAATTCACAACCTAAAAGCACCAAAAATTTTATATAATTAGTCACGATGTAGTGAAAGTCCTACTTAACAATGCTGCTATCGAAGCACTTTAATATATCTTTTGTTCCATTTATTAGTGATACTAAGAGTCAAAGAGCTGACACTATAATTTTTTTTCAGGTACATTTATTGATCCTGCGACAAACAGATCGCCTATAAAACGGCACCCGGGCTCTCACCTCGTTGCCAAGTTTGGATTCGTGTTCTGGACAATTATAGATGCGTTTTTCGCGTATGCTTTGTGCTGTAGTGTAGTGTTTCAGTACTGGGTGCTGTACCACAGTTTGCTGTTTGTTCTCGTTACGAAGTACTTCGGTGGATTCCACCACATTCAGCATCGATTATCGGAGAAAATTAATATGAGCACTTGAAGTTTTTTTTTTTACTTAGTAATATTATAGATGTAGCTACATTAAGTTGTGATCTTGATCTCTGTGAATTCTCACTAATGCCAAAGATGTGTAGATTTCTTTAAGACACTTGTCAGTTTATACCTACTTACTATTTTGGGCTGTATGCATGTAGGCTGTATCGATGCTATTGACAAATGAGTTGTTCAGTATTATTACAATAAATATTTTTTTCTGACGACAATTTCTTTTAACACTTGAATATTATACTTAATATAAGTGTAATTGATATTAGGTAGGTATACATTTTACTAAAACTGAAATATTGGCTTTGAATATAAACTCATAAAAAATAATTCAGCCTAAAAATAATTCATAATTTTCTTACAAAAAAACTTTAATGATATTCAGTTAAATTAGTTTATTATGTTACTTAAGAAATTTTGATTTGCGGGATAAAAATAACCTACGAGTATGTCCGTTCTCGGATCTCAAAGTATTTTCATGGCAAAAATTCGAATCTGTAGTTTAGGCGTGATTGAACAACACAGCGTTAAGTACTTTGGCATTTATACAAGAAAGGATAAAGACTTCAATTGACATTTCATTTTAATAAAAATAAATGAGGCAGGATAAGATAATGGAAACAAATGGAAATGGCAAACATTTGTACGATTTTAATTGCTAAGTTTCTACTGGTATTAACATTTATGGTTTCTAAGTAGGTAATTAGTAGATAATACGAAGGTGAACTTTATTATACTTAAATAAGATACTTTATTCTTCAGTAGACATAGACATCATATTTGCGATCTTAAAATATAAGTCTTGATGCAAATATTTAACGAGCTTCAGAATTTTATTTAAATTCTTATGCTACACGCGGGTTAGAAACAAAATTAAATACACTTCTATGTACCTAATCCTTAAAATAATGTTCTAATCTAGTTTCCCAGATGGTTAATGGCAGAACTTCATGAAATTTCTGCAGATGTCTAGTCCTCAACAAGGACCAGTCCTTAAGCTTCTTAAAAATCCCTACGACTTAAATTAATTTTTTTGTTATTTAAAAAATATATACTACATATACTCGTACATAATTGTCTTCCATTACTTGAAGCGCTCGTAGCCCGGCGGCTTGCGTCGATTCTAAGCGATCGACAAAGTTAAGCAACAGCGGGCGCGGTCGGTAGTTGGATGGGTGACCCGCTAGTGGCAAAAATTTCTTGAGCGCTTCCGTGTTTCGGAGGGCACGTTAAGCCGTCGGTCCCGGTTGTTATTATTAGATAGCAGGCGTTAAGCCATGTTGGAAGGCCTTCGGGCGGCTTAAAAACTTTCCGACACTTGGCCACTAACCCCTCCACCAATCCGCATTGGAGCAGCGTGGTGGAGTATGCTCTAGGACTCCTCAGTTACGAGGAGAGACCCGTGCTCAGTAGTGGGCCTCAATGGGTTGACGCCATACATAATTGTCTATTATCTGAAACACTATAGCACAAGGTAAGGTTAAAACATTTTTTCAACACGTGTGAGATAAAAGTAAGGATATAATGATAAGTATTATTTTACGTCGACTTTATTCACTTTTTCTGTTTCTGTAACTGTATTTAATAAAACAGTATCCTTAGTTTCGGGCAGGAATAAACATAAAAATGCAGCAAAAAACGCTAAGGCGCTAAATATAGTTAATGTTGCCCATTCAACTCCTATGTTTACCACGAAAGGGGCAATAAAACCTCCAAATCGAGCAAACACTGAAGCGAATCCCATAGCCGAATTCCGTATTATAGTGGGGAATATTTCTGAACAATAAAGATACACTAAAACAAAAGACGTATAAGCTCCTATTTGTCCAATGATAGCAAAAGTTAACAGAACGTTATTCATATTACTTGGTATTACAATAAAAATAAGTAACGATATTCCTGCCACTGCAAAAGTTATAATACATGATAATCTTCGTTTTAAATACAAAGTTGCTATGGTGACTATAATTAAACCGGGTAAGAGACACACGGCTGATAGAAATACATTAAGGTAAAGGTCACCCTCTAGGCGTCCGATGAATTGGTTGACGCCATAGAACGCAGCACAGCAGCACAGCCACACCGTGGACATTATGAATGTATAGACTCGAATTTTTGAAGTTTTGAATAAGTCTAAATAACTGCCGTAACGTTGTTTGTCCTCTTTTAAAGATTGTTCTTCAATTTTGATGACCAAAGTTTCGATATTTTCCGTTGGACGTTTATTCCTGAAACATAAAAAAGTTGATATTTATTATTATAATTATGTTACTAAGATCAATATTTTTATGCAAATTATAAAAAGAAAGATTGAAAAGGTTAAGCCCATGGTGATAGTTGGCAGGCACAGTACCTACTAATAAACTAATCGCTGGACTGTACGACCATTGTCCGATTAACTGTAATTTTATTATAAAGAGTCCGTCAGAATTACGCTTATTCTGTTCCAGAGGTAGATTTGGAATACAGTGCACCTAACAAATGTTTTTGTAATAGAACAGGAAAAATATCAAAAAACTCAAATATGTAGAAATTTTAGCGCTTTGCTCTAATTACAATCTTTTGATTGTTTTGATTCTTGTCTTACATTATGTGAAAACACATTAATACATACGTTTTGGCTATTTTAGTCAGGATGTCCACAGCTTCCTTTCTCCTTCCCGTCGTAATCAACCATCTCGGTGATTCAGGTATAAGCCAGTAATAAATAAAGACATATAACCAAGGTACTGAAGTTACTAACTGGAGATATTTCCACTCTCTTACGAAATATGCTACAAGTGGAAGTAGTATGTAAGAAAAAATGTAAATTGATTCAGTTAATGCAGCCATGTATGGTCTGAACGATTTTCCGCTTATTTCGATCATTATGACGTAGCAACATAACATGGTTCCCCCTGCGGCGGTCCCAATCAGGAATCGGAACACCATAAACATCCAAAATTCTGGAACAGCCGCCGACAGTGCGACGAAAATTGCTTCACTGAGCAATGATAATAAGACTGCATTTTTACGGCCGTATCTAAAAGTTAAAAAGCAATAAGTATCTCTTATTAGCAATTCAGAATGAAATTAATTAGTTATTTGTTCCAAGTCACTATTCATTTAAAATAATGTTTTGATATAATTCATCTACAAGCACTATGTAATAATATCATGTGTTAGTAAAGTATGTATTTATTTTGTCAGCTCAATTTATACATAATTAAGGCGTGAATATTTATGCAGCTGATTTAAGTTATTGTTAAGGACTATTCGAGTTACGTCAGTTGGAGGAAAAAGAGCTACTGCTGATGGTCTTTCAATAAACTTTGCTGCAATTTAAAGATACAGAAAAAGAAACTGCAGTTGTTTGCTCTTTCATCCACAAACTTTTCTCGGAGTACGACGTGAAATCATGGATGGTTAGTAATTTCTGCTAAATAAATGAGTAATGTTCTAATGGATTTGAGTATATTAAAATACCTGTCTGAAATATGTCCATAGATCAAGCTTCCCACCAGAATTCCCACTTGTAGCATCGATTGTGCGAAGCTGGCCAGCTGCTGTCGGTTACATATGAGATCCCAACTGCTCGTAACGGAATTAATTATGGTGCTCTGGTCATACTGAGGGTATTTACACGGGCAATAGTTACTGGCATTGTTCGCACCTTCGTCTAAACATATGTAATTCACGTTTGGTATTATAAATACAACGTTGATCAGTTGCACTTCTGTAGGTATACGACCTATGGATAATAATATTAATATCCAATTTTGATACTTCCCGAATCTACCGATAATTTTCTCTATACCATCTTCAGTTGACATGATGCTATTTTACAGTTGAACCGCAAACCTGTTTTCTATAAGGGCACTCTTATTATATCACGTTATTCATTTTCACGATTTAACTTTATATTCACAAATTATTTCACTGCATTCACGACGAAACAAATTTTAATATATGCAAAGAGAACAAAAACGTAGCAAATGGCAAGTACAATATAAACAAGTAGATTGCGCTGTTGATTTTGTTCGAATGATTTTACCGCGTACACCTTATTCTTAGATATATCTACAGGTAAGTCTTCATATACCTATCATACTTGTACAACATTATCTTTTTATGGCTTTTCTACATTGTTAACTACATCATTTTTTTTACATCATGTCATCAAATAATTTATATTCTTTTCTATAACTATTCTCCTAGATCTGTTCCCATGTTGAGAACTTAAATCCATTTTAGGCAATAGTTGTGTTGGTTGGGACAAAATTATTTACACTGTTCTGAGGATTATATTAAACTAGCTTTTGCTCGCGGCTTCGCTCGCGTTAAAATATTAACTTCCATCCCCTATTTTATCCCCTTGGGGGTGGAATTGATCAAAATCCTTTCTTAGCGGATGCCTACGTCA
>DWKA01000405.1:0-17365 GCA_018249155.1 Panoquina ocola ocola
CGGTAGGTATTAAAAGTTATCAACTATTACCTACTGGAAAATAATAGCTTACCAAACACCGTATTAAGGTAGGTACAAAATGTAATGAGTGGGTTTAGTTACTCTCATCCCAAATCCATTTAGCAGATACAGAAGTTATTAAAAGTTGTCGCACAGCAGACGGTGCAAGTTCGGAACAGTTTGACAGCTTGTCCCCGAGGGCCCCGGTTCGATTCCGTCAACGCGGAAATTTCATTAATCCCGGTCGCATTAGGATGGTTTACTTTTCAGTATTGCGCTGTTTTGCGACTTCCAAATAATTTATTTGTCAAGGGGTGGATGAAGGAAGGTTTGAGTATTAACGGATTGCATTCCAAACTCCAATAGGTACCTACCTACCTTAAAGTTGTATTTGAAAGGAAACGGAAACTACATGTTTATTAATTTGATATTCGCATTGCATTGGCCACATATAATTCTTATTTATGTTAAAAATATACACGTTGAATCAGCGCCAATTCAATTAAATAAATCAATGAAATTCATAACTTACTATATAAATTAAATAATTACGAATATGTATCTATGTAACTGTACATATCATGTATCTAAAAAATTTACAGGAACCAAACATAATTATGTAATATTTATAACAATTTGAAAACTTCCTAAAAAATAATAAAATAACATTCATCTATCATAACCATATGTATACACATACCACTTACAATGCAAACATTCTTACGATATAACGCTCATATCCCCTTTCCCCCTAACACTGTTACCATCAAGAAATTGCGGAAAAATTTACTTTTGGCTTTTGAAATATTGAATTTTTACATTTATGCCTTTCACACCTCATAACGTAATATTTCTTACCCAACTTCCTCCCCCGGCAACTTTCTGTTGCAGCGCTACATTCAAAATAAATGTTTGGTGCTTTATCAAGCCGTGCCAGTGTGTGCTGCCACCAGGGCCGCCCGTTCTACACTAGCTTTTTGTGTAATTTATACGTCACTTGGTTTTGTTCACAATTTAAACGAGTCGCGCACGAAACTTAATATGAAAATATGTAACACTAGTATCGTGACATATTTTGTTGTACCTACTGAAATTTATTAGCTCTACAATACTAGCAGTATCTATTTGCTAGCTACCTTCCCTACTACAGTCCTATCCGTCATGAATGTCTCTGTAGTGGTGCTTACCAACTGCATAAGGTAGTTTGCCCATTTAAATAGTTTGCTATGAAATAAATAAAAATAGAAAGTAGATTAATAATTGTTTGCATTGGGCATAGACACATTTAAGTACTCGTAGATACTCCAAGAAAAAGAACGCGTCAACTAAATGTTGCTGATAAAAATACTGCAGCAATCAGTTGAAGGAACCGCTTTTTAATTACCTAATAATATTAATTTTCAAAGTTACATTTATCGTCTCATCCATCCATATAGAATCGCGTGCAGGATTCCAACCAAGAACTTCAAAAAAATACTTCAAAACACTAGTCCCAAAAATAGTTATGTATGTGAAAGGGCAAACATCAGTCACGTTTTAAGAATGATTACCAACACTTCGATAATGCTACGATGTTTAAAAACACGAAACGATATCTAACGATACATTTCCCGAACCGAAACGATCTCGGGATACATATTACTTATTGGCCATGGCCAATATAAAAGCGAAATAATTTCCCTGGTATTAAGCTCCCTTCTTGGCCATATGTCGGGCCGACACGAGTAATGTGACCACAGCATTTAGTGGAACATCGAACGCTCTCTAATGGCATCCAACCGCCAACTGCCCACCGCATTAATCCTTTACCGGCTGTTGATTAATTATTTAAACTTGCACGACCCTTTCAGCGTATCCTTCGCAAATTGTTTACGGGTAGGTAATGCGCTACTTGTGAGATGTATTCAAAGTATTCAATTCAATGTTTATTTCAATTTATAAACAAGCAATTGTAGTGTAGATATACCTATCTGTTCGTACCTGTCTGTTATATTGGTAGCAATCAAAATTTTAGTCTATTCAGACACCGCAGAAAAATCCAATTGTTTTTCACTAGTTATTATAAAGTTATTTAGTAAAATTATTTCTGACTTGACCTTTAGGGACCTAGTTATGAAGAACAGTTGATCATACCTATATGGGGAAAAAAGATATTTTATGCTTCAGAATACTTATTATATTTTCTATTTGAATTTAGTAAGAAGCGAACAGTTAGTGGTAGTTTAATAGATTAAGCACATACTTAATATTCCTGACTCCAAGATCCTGACGTAATGAGTCTTTTTATTTTTTAAATATTATTTTTTAATGTATCGTTGTTATAATTATATCCTGCTAATTTAGCCAGCCTTAGGTATTTTTTTCCATACATGCAATATGGTAGATTACACACGTCCTAATTTCAAACGGGCTCACATAAAAGACATTAACTTCCCAAAATATCTCAGGTAACATGCGTAGTAGTCGCAGCTAATAATTCAATAGGCGCAAGGGTGGTGACATTATCAAATTAAGTACGGAAAGCGGACTGTTGACAATGTAAGTGACCCTTAATCCGCAGTAAATCTTCGACCCTGCCTATCCCAAGAGTTGTCCGAGTGCAGGGGGTTACGAGTGAACACCACTTATACACCATTTATTACCTCCTTGTTGGACAAGCAAGAACAAATTTGGGAAGTGTAAAAAAAGAGTTTGGTATGCAAGGGTAAAACTGCTTACAGATAAATAAAAGCGGGCTAAAATCTTGGCGCGAAATAAAAACCATAGAGACGGTCGTGAAATTTATTTAGTCTGTATGTATGTATTTTATAGACTTATTGTAATATGAGAATCTAAATATTCTTACCTTGCTGTGCCTTCAGATTACAAAAAAAAGTTGTATTCCATTTTTAAAATTCAAGTCACAAAGTAGAGTCACTTGTGATTTTTTGTAAGAGACATGAGATTTTTTAGTTTTAGAGAAGCTATTTTATTTATAAATCTAATCATGTCCATTATTAAGCATAAATCATGAAAAAAACGTCCAGTAGTTACCTTATATCGTCTACGAATAATGAAAATCAGCTATTCCCTAGCAAGAACTACACACTCGCCATCATAATGTGAACATTATACGCGGTACCACTCGAGTTCGCATAATTGAGGTAATATCCTCACAAAATCTACTCCCCCCTAACAGCAATTCTTATAGACTTTTTAAATGTTTATACTCACATACACTCAGACTAGGTTAAAAAATACTAACATTTGTAAGGAAAATGATTTTAAATCCTAAAAAAAAACTAGCCTTGTAATTTACCTTAAATTAATTAAAAGGTAGGTTGGTACATCGACCTTTGATTGGAAGCTATTACTTACATGTATGAGTCATTCAAATAGAGTTAAATAATTTAAGGGTATAAAAAGTAGGCCGTATTGACTTTAAAACTGTCTTATCTTATCTTTAACGACCCTTTACTTAAAAGGAACAAATTTAAAATTTTATTACGCAAACTAAACATTATGTAGGTAGGTAGTTAGGTAAGTAGTTAAATACCTAATAGGACCGAGGGCTGACCAAAGCCCATCGTGTTTCTAGTTCACTGAACTGAAAATTATTATTATGATCTGATAACATATACGAGTAGATAGGTGTCACGGAACGCAGGTACACGATTTAAACATGTTATACTCATAGTAGGTATGAGGTATTACAGGTAATACCAAAAAATAAATTTTTCAAGTTAAAAAAAGGCAATCATGTCAAGTGCTTCTGAGCATACTTTTCAGTAAATAAGTATACTAAATTTTGTACCAAGGTATGCGTTTGGTTGCAAAGTTGTATCGTTCTTTCCCAGCAACGCGTCCCGCTTCTTATATGGCCAATGTCCATATACGGTGCTGGCTTATTACCACCTTGTATAATAAAAACCTGCTCTAGTTTAGAGTACATAGGATCTTTCATGTGACCTAAACAAAATGATGTTCAATTTAAAAACTTAGAAGGGCGGTCTAAGCCAACCATGCGTAACTTACTGTAACCAGTCGTACTTACTGTTTGATTGACAGGTGGTATCGTCCAATGGCAAAAGCGAAAACTGACGAGCCACGTCAATCAAGCGCCACCCAACCTTGCCAAGTAAAACATGCGTTTATCTAAACAATTATAGAACGTATTACGTTTATCATAAGAGTCAACCGAAATGCCCTAATTATAATACGCGTACACACGAGCCCCAAGCACGGAATCGTCACGCGAACGCGATCGCCCCATTATTCGCCGCCCTTTTGTAATTTGAATTTCGAATTCCAATTCGTATTTGTGGTAAAATAAAAAGAACTGTTTCGACACAATGGCGTCAAGGGCGGTACTCTGACATGCGATCAAGTTATTACATTAAAGGAAAGCGCACCCGCGAGCCGCTCACAACCCTGTTATTTAATGATTCCAGGAATATTATACATTAATATCAAACAGCATTTAATAACGCGATGATATAAAGTGTAACTACCAGGTACCTACACAACATAAATGCCTTGGGAGTCAGTGTTCCATTATTCGAAACTATAAAAATGTATAACGATTGCAAAAAATAAAAATGAAAAGAAAAATTATCTACCCACAGTACTATGAAAATAATATGCTTGCAAGCGAAACTAATATAAATTGTATTCTATTACAGAGAATGGTCTACCACGGAGACTACGAACGGCTTACACGAACACCCAACTACTGGAGTTAGAGAAAGAGTTCCATTTTAACAAATACTTGTGTCGACCGCGAAGGATCGAAATCGCTGCCTCCCTGGACCTTACTGAGAGACAGGTACAAAACCAAGATGTTCATTACTTATCTAAATTTAATGATTTTTTTTTTCATTCTATCCAAAACCCAAAAATAAACATTTTGAAGATATAAAATAACACATGATTTTTCTCCTTTTTTACTTGACAACACACCCGTTCCTAGTTATAAACTTACGTTAAATTTTTTTACAAATAAAAAAAAATATATATCTACTTCTACATAATAATGTCTAGTCATTCGATGTCTATGGCTAATGTTACTCTGAAAACTACAAAGTTACTTTTAAATCTTGATTTCAGGTAAAGGTGTGGTTTCAAAACAGACGTATGAAACATAAAAGACAAACCTTAAGTAAAAGTGAAGACGGCGACGACAAGGACTCTACGACTTCAGAAGGCGGAAAAAGCAAAACTGGTCTCGACAAATTTCTCGACGATGACGGACCATTATCTGGTAAAAAGAGTTGCCAAGGGTGTGAACTACCTCCGGGTGCCTTATGTTCTCCGACTGAGGACTTGCCAGAGCTCTCATCGCGCACTAGGAATAATAACACCCCCAGTGCCACAAATAATAACAGTTTCGCAAGTGACGGAGCGTCGAGCGTTGCCTCATCATCATCACTAGACAAGCTGGCTGAAGATGATTCACGAGACGAACATTTACCTACCAATGCGGTAGTAATAGCGCCAAGGAATTTGGCAAAGAGGATCAAACAGGAGTCAAGAAAGCGCTCACCGTCATTAGACGCCAATGGTTGTAAGGTATCACCGTCTTCGTCTAAGGACGGCCTCGTCGTGGTTGCTGGATTACCCGATGGTGGTAAATTTTCTTCCGTTAATCTAACACCGTCGTCTACTCCAGGCACTCCTTCAAGCTTACATCAGAGCCCACTCGGTCACTATCCCCGACCTTCACCGCCCAACGCAGCGGCGAGTCAACCTCATACTCAAGCAGTACCAAATGCCATGCCTCCCTACGTTATCAGAGGTAATGCACCTCCAGGTCAATTTATGCCCCACCCAGATTTTCGAATGGATTCCAAGCAGTTTGTTGGCAAATTAACACAATATCAACAAAGCAATAGGACGTACGAATCTTATGGACAAACTATACAAGGTGCTGATCAACACGCCTACGTTCGAAATCAACACACGAGGCAGCAAGATGGGTCTCCTTCAGCAAGAACAGCGAATGGCTCCAGGCAAGCTTATCCACATGAAATGTATCAAAATTACAGTTATTCCGCTTATGGAAAAGATCAAGCAGCTTACGGTCATCCTGGGTATGAGCAACCTCAAGGATATCCCGGGGAGCACATGGCGTATCCCAACAGCCATTACGGATACCATTACCATGAGAGTGGGCAACACGACCACGCGCATGGATATTATGGTGGTGAAAATCAAAAGAATGCTCATGGTAATGAGTATGGGAAGAGTTCTTACTATGATCCTTCTGCATATGCAGGGCCTCAGAGTGGATCAACAACGGCGGCGGTATATGGTCCAGGCAGCACGCAGGGCCCGGTGACTGGAGAGTCTTACAGCGCCAGCGAATGTGCAGATGGTTACGGTTCCTTCCAACAGTTCTACGAGGCAACACACGCCGCTCCGGCGACCGGTGACAATTCAAACTCGTCTTCTGATTTCCATTTCCTTAGCAACCTCGCAAACGATTTTGCACCGGAGTACTACACCATTTGAGATAAGGACTTCGCCGAGCAGGCGAGTAATCTGTTCGTGTAATGTTCAGCTTCTGAGCATTCGTGAAATGTATAAAATTTATGAACTCATGAATCTAATGAAGGTTACGGTGTCTAAGTGACATGTATCGCCAGAGGCGATAAATTTCACATTGGTATGTTATCACGTTTTTATTATTTGTACGATTTACATAAGTTATATAAATGTAATAGTTAAAATTAAGAAATTATGTAACAAAATGTAAATATCTACTTCTAGCTTATACTTTTCGTAGAATAAAACAAATGATTTTACTAATAAATACATAAGAATGGATTAGGTGCTCTTAACTTTGGCCACGAAACTAATGAGTAACGTTTAACTGGCACATATTGTTGTACCTAAGTATCATGATAATCATGCAATTACATTGTATTGTTATCTTTATAAATACTTGTCATATTAATATAATAAAAGGTTGTATGACCAGAATGTGTCGTGGTCTCGTCACAGCGGATCTCCAAGACAACATTACTCAAATAATAGCATATTTATCTGGCTTGAAACGTTAACATTTTTTATTATACGTACCTGCAATTATAATAGCTATTGTAAATTTCGTAATTTCGTGTTTCGCCCCCTATTTATATGTAAACACCTTCTCACGTGTTCATGAAAAAAATATATTAACATTTCGTTTCAAATTATTAGAAATGGTTAACAAAATTAAGGAATAGTCGTTGCCTTATTTAGTTAATATTGTTTTGTGAGTATTAAGACATAATGTAGATAAATAAACAATAAGATAGTTTAATAAGCGACTATATGTAGATACCAGCGCTATCATTTTGGCCTATAAAATAAAATAATTTGGTGTCGCATGTTAATATTTTTTAACCTCGCCCACCCTTGTCCTAACCCTAACCCATTGTAAAAACCTTCAATGCCAGCAATATAGTGCGATCAAGCTCTTATCAATGAAAAAAGGTTAAATGTCCTCGACAGACCTAAAATTTAACTTCTCTTCTCCTTATCAGTTGAAGGCGGCTCCTATGACGTCACAATATAGCGTGGACAGCCTGTTCAAGGTTTGATGACATTTAGGTATACCTACCATCATATCTATTTTTTTTTCGAAACACCTAAGTAAATAATGAATCAGAGGTGGTCATAGTCGCCTATATAGATAGTATAGATACCCACCGATGACGACTGTTGTATGCCCTGAAAAGCGTTGTAAGCCTGGAATAAATTGCAAAGAATTTGAATAAAAACAGTCAAACTTATTGAAGAACTGCATCCATAGCTTATTGAAGGGAAATATAATAAGCAGTCTAAAGAACACTATCCACAGACTCTTCGTAAGTAAAATGTAAAACGAATAGATTGACACAGGCTATGGTTTTAAGATAAATAGGTAGGTAAAGAAATATCCCCACACACTCATAACCCCACACTAGAATTCCGTATGTTATTGCTGCAAAGTACAGCAGATATAAACACACACCCAGACCAGGCACACATACTTTATTTTAACATCTTTGGGTGTAATTTAAATTTACACTGCGCATGGCGCTGAGAATCAAGTTCACAGAAAAGATTTAAAATGTTCCCTAAAAATTGCGATAATCTTACCTGATTGGTTTAAGACAACGGCTATAACTTCACAATATGGACCGAGGTTCCTGTTCAGGGTTTGATAGCACTCTAAGCTAAGTACTAAGCAAAGACTAACCTCAAGACGGGGTGTAGCGTCCTAAACAGATAATAAAACAATATGACAATAATCTTGGGGTCTAGTCGGTCAGTTTCCCGCGCTTTGGTTTTCGCACGCGCGTTTTTTCAGGCAAAGGACCTTGCAAACGATAGACAATTAAAGAAAGCGTATTTAAAAAAAAAGGCGTTGTCACGGAGAAAAAATGTAAAATATTACATGACATCTTACGTAAGGACATTTTTGACGACCGATGTATGACGATACGGAATCATAGAGGTTTAATAATCAAAGGTAGATAGTAAATAATCTTTACTGCCATCTTCTTTCTTGAATCAGCTGCCAAACCACTCAACATGTTCCATCTGAGGGCTGAGAGCCATTTATTTACTTCGTGTTTTCTTATTTCTTAGCCAGCAATGAAAAAGCGATGTCTTAGACGTCGCCGATGTCCACGGGCGGCAGTAGGTAGGTATGGCCAGTAGCTACTTTGCTACTAAAATAATGAATTAATTACGAAGGTATTACTCGTTATTGATATTTATATTAATAATAATAAACATTTGTATTGTATCTGTCACATAAACATCGTAACCCTGTCGGGAATTGAACCCGAAACCCTTCGAAACGTTCCGAGTTTGGTACGCCCATCATAAGTATGTCCAAACCCTCGTACCTTATCAATAAGACGGCTTTACAATTTTCACTGTTACAAAATGAGTGTGATTGTATAGAATTTAGATTAAAAATAAATAAAAATATTCAGATAAGTATTAAATTTTAATTTCATAGTTACTGTTATTAAAATTTAGGTTTTGCACATTCAAACAGAAAATAGATGATACAAAAAAAAAGTTATACATTCTCATACAGGGCAAAGTATTCTTTAAATGAAACAATAAGCAACAAAGCAGAATATACCAATAAATTAAGCCACTGAATTCGAATTTTATTACTTGTACAAAAACAAACTTGTCAATCTTATCAAAAAGATTTTCTGTGAGTATACAATAAAGATAGACATATTACATTTGAGAGATTTGGCTTTATTGACTGTTAAAGATCAGATATGTAATAAATAAGTAGTAAATATATATAAAAAAATATGCACATTTGTCATATGTATGAACAAAATGTTCTGTTACAATATTTAGAATTCACTGGTGCAGAGTAGATGTATATTACTATAATGTACTTCTGTTAAGTATTGAAGTACAGGGACTTTATAGTATTGATCATATTGCATATACCATAGCATGGTGGCTGTTCAGCTAAAATACAAGGTATGGTTCAAATGTGTTGTTAAATGTGCTAAGTAAAAAAAAACAAATAAGTACAGTAAACTTATTATAAAATCATGTTATATAAATTTTCAGAGAAAAGAGTACGGCTGAGTAAATCCCTTGGGATTGATGGATACATTGTAATAAAATTCTTCAACAGAAAAAATTAAACAAATATTAGTTAATGGTTATAATTTACTTGACTTAGACATAGAATTATAAAAATTTAAAAACTTGCTTGCTCTTTATTTTAATTTGGAGTGTTACAGAATCTGGCTTAAAAGATTTGCCAGATTAAAAATCTACATCATTCCAAAATTTTAATACACAAGTTTGCCAAATCAGAGTAATAAGTATTAAAGAATACTAGAGTTAAGCAAGCAACAAAATAGTTTTTAACCAATAAATACAATGTTATGATGTAGAGGCCTTCTGTGCCTGTTGTTGAGCTTGGATCTTCATTTCCATCATCATGCACACTGCTTCGCGTACCTTCGTTTTTTCTACACCCATCATTTGAATCTTTTCCATTTGTTCCGTTACAAACTGTACTTTCCTTTTGAAGTAATCTTTAGCACCTTCAATATCCTGTTAAAATAAAAAAGAATAGAATTAAATAAAAATATAATTGATTCCAAATTCACATACTTACAGCAATTATTACAGATTCAAATTTCACAACTCATAGATGTCTCTAGTATTTATGTTCATCATAAGATTTTAAATTTTTACTTAAAATAATTTTAGATTACATCACACAAATCAAAATCTTACAATAAAATGTCAAATTACTACATTATATTATAAGATAGGCTACATATAACAAAGGATATTATATTTCGTTTACAATTTTATTGAAAAAAATTAAATACCTTTAGAACCAATAATTACAAAGTGCCTACACAAGAATTTAAAATATTCTACAAAATTAAGTTTGGTACTTACTTTTTGAGCATAGTATCCAGTCCCAATATCAATGATTACATTGTCTGTGTCAATTAATGTACCTGGGACATACATTGACCCAGTAAGAGGAACTAAAATTGTTTTTCCCTTTGTTTTAGGTGTAATCTTCTCTACACTCTCACCTGATTCCACGAATTTACTTTGTGCTATTTTCAGTGTTTGCAATGAATCTTGGAATACATTCAATTCCTAAGGAAATAAAAAATTACTATATTATAATGTCTTTGGGTGTAAATTTCATGAAAAATATAATAATAAACTATTCACTTGATCTAGTTGCTGCTTCAGCTGAGATAACTTGTGCAAATTTAATTTAGAGAGATCGATTTGCTGCATTCCCGGGGCTGGAGCAGTTGAAGCGGACGCCATTTTCAATAAATTATCGTAACTTGATAATAAAGGTACTTAATAAGTTATAATACTTAATTTAGTTCCATAAAACTATGTTCTGTTCTGAATTAAATTATAACCTCAATCTCGTTCGACGCCCTGATTCACTCATTGACAAATATAATGACAGTGACATCTGGACTGTCACTGTATATAATGACAGATTAGCGATGGTCATTGGTATACAATTCATATTTTGCCTGTGGGAAAATAATAAATAATATTAGAAGTCTGTGGAAGTGTAGACAATTTCTTGATTGACTTCAAAAATTCAATTCAAGACATCAAGTTTTGCATTTTCGGTCGGAGTTTTGTGGTTGCAAGATTCATACATTTTAATATTATTGAATAATTTGTAAATAATTTTAATAGATAGAAGAATTTAAATGTGGTATGAAACAGTTATAAAAAACCAAGAATTGTTTAGCTTCTTGTACTAGATAAATATAACCCCAAAAGAAATGTCGGTCAATATAATCGAGTCAATCGAGGACTTCTATAACTTTGTGAAGTAAGTACAATATTATTTTATTCTTAACACGGCTGCGTTTTTTTATACGAAGGGTTCATATGATTTGACCCACTTATTAAAGACGACATGAAGATAATATTTCAAATTTAGGTTAGCAGTTCATTGTAAAGTACCTAATATATAGAAGTGTTATTGCTTTATGTTACTTATTATCTTATTACATAGGTTTAACACAGAAAATAACTTCATAATATTAGTAGCTAAGAAATCTAATTTATTTGCTTTGTTACACACCTCATTACATAAGAAAGATATTATAAATTAGACACTTAAACAAAATTATGTTTTAAATATTATGGTAGTTCTAAGAACACCTTGTCGTATTAAAATCTTTAAATAGTATTACTCGATCTGGATACACTGCATCCTCATTCAATAATCACAAGCTTTTCTGTATTGAATATTCGGAATACAAATTTAAATTTCCCTTACTGTACAACTATCTGTAGTACAACAACACATGGATTTACTTGTACATCTATATTGCTTACATGTTATAAAATAAACATTAATTATGTTGCCAATTTCCGTTGTGAAATCTAATCTATAGTAAGTTACTTGTATCTATAATGCTATAAATTTTTATCAGTCTTTAAATTATGTTGCTGTATCATAACAGTTATGAACCACATCATAATAGTATCCACTGGAATGTTAATAGTATCTTGTGACCTTGTAATACACAAGTGTGTGTTCAAGAATAAGAAATAAATATGTGTGCATATTAATTTACAAACATTGACTGTTGTCAACTCTTTTATAATTATCATAAAATATAAAAAATGTAAAGACATGTACATATAGTTTATATATTATATGTAAATTGTTCCTGTGGCTGTGAATATCTAGAGTAAAGATAATAATTATGATGACAAAGATATTATTACTTATAACTATAGATTAATCTTTGATATCACACACAATACTATTAAAATAATTCCATTTTCTTCCAGAACACCTACACTCTCAACAGTACATTTTTCAGCAGACTGGGCAGCTCAATGCAGTCAAGTTACAGAAGTGCTTACAGAATTATTTAAGCTATCAGAGATATTGAACAGTGGTAGTAAATTTGGTGTATGCGATGCTGAAAAATTGTCAGAAATCTCATTGAAATACAAGGTAATTTACATCAGGTGTAATATTATTATTTAATTTTAATCATAACTGTATCCTTGATTGAATAAGGTGCTGTCCTATTGCCAGCACTCGTACGATGCTGCGATGCGATTTCATAGTGATGCACGATGTTGCACTATGACATCGCAACGCAGCATCAAATGAGCAATGGCAATAGTACAGCGCCTAATGGTCTTTACATCTATAAACATCTACATTGTGTGAATGCAATGTATGACTTTACATGCTGAGTACAACCAATGGTTACCAGAAATACTCGTTAGGGAAATGTAAAGCTACATTATAATTGCTAACTTTAGTTATGAATAAAATTTTTTCATATTTATATGATTACCAAAGAAAGTTATTTCTGTACAACCCTAATTTTTAAATGATATTTAATAAATTTTGCACATACATTTCAGGTAGATTCAGTTCCTACTGTATTACTCTTTAAAAATGGTGCACCTATTGACCGAGTGGATGGAGCTGACATAGCACAGATTACAGCTAAAGTAAAGGCACATAGTATCGGCAAAGCAGTCCCAGATACTACAAACAAACAACCGCTAGAGGAGAGATTAAAAGCACTCATCAATAAGCATAATATCATGGTGTTTATGAAAGGAAATAGAGATGCTCCTAGATGTGGATTCAGCAGAACTCTAATTCAGATCCTTAATGGAACTGGGTGGGTGATTTAGTAGATTTTGTTAGCATTTCTGCATACTGCTTCAGATACAGACTTCAATTGTATGTTGGATGGGGGTGTATGGTTTTAGGCAACATATGGATTATAATTTTCAATATCATTAATTATTGTTATTATCTTTCCGTGAAGCCTGCCTGGCTGGCTACCACCTAGTTGCTAGAATCTGCTGCTTAATTTATATCTTGAAATAAAATGTTAAATATTAATTTATTTCTTTTCAGAGTACAGTATGACACATTTGATATCTTGACAGACGAAGAAGTCCGTCAAGGATTGAAAGAATATTCTGATTGGCCCACATACCCACAACTCTATGTTAAAGGGGAATTGATTGGAGGACTAGATATAATTAAGGAGATGCAGGCTAATGGAGAATTAGAATCTACACTAAATGCCTAACCCAAGTAGTTAATACTTTTGTAAACTCAATATGGTTGCGATTTATTTATTAAAATAAATATGTGAGTTTGCTCAGCTCATTATGAAGTTTTTTATCAAATCTGTCACAAAATATCAAATATTTCAAATTGTTATTGTAAATAGATATAAGATGAAGTATATTATAGTTATAACTAGCTGCCTGCCCTCGCTTCCGGTCGGAAAACATACTAAACGGGTGAAAATTTAGGGTTGCATGTATTTTTAAAGCCTTATTATAAAAAAATAAAAACAAAAAAAAAATTAAAAAAAAAAATTTAAGGGTGAACAACCCTTATCACTTAGGGGTATGAAAAATAGATGTTGGCTGATTCTCAGACCTACCCGATATGCACACAAAATTTCATACAAATTGGTTCAGCCGTTTAGGAGGAGTATGGTAACTAATACTGTGACATGGAAATTTTATATACATATTAGATAATACACAAGTCTCAACCACAAAATCAATATTTGTACTACATATAACCATATATAACTATCAGTAAAACCGCAATGTGTAACCTATATTTCAAGCAGAGCTGAAGTCATAATTTATTCAGAAAAAACTATATTATCAGTAACATGGAATACCCATCAATAAGTCTTTCTAATTTTAATTTTAATGAACACTGAGTTAATTGCAGCGGATTTGGGGATAGATTATGGAGGGTCTTTACAAAGACCAGTGAATCTGAATATGATATTTATCAAAAACAGTTCATTTTTTTCGCGATATAAATATAGAGTTATCGTGAGATTCTATAAATAATAGTAATGCTAATTGCTACTTTATAAAGCATTGATAAAAGTAAATTAAAAAGAAAGATAAATTTTATGTACGTACCTAGTGCTGTAACAACTTGTGCGTAATTTTGTCGCAGACATTCAGTCGCGTTTAATTTTTTTTGATGTGCAACAAATATATGTATGCCATCCGTATAATGTCACAAATATTATACATAAAATAAAAAATACTGATATAGGCTAGGCCAAGCAACTTGGCCAGCTGTAAGAAAAAGACAGATAGATTTTAACCTAAAAAACGAACTTCTGCACATCTATCTGTCTCTTTTACGGCTGGTCAAGGTGCTTGGCCAAGCCTATATGAATGTATATTTCCTTCTAAATTTATTGAGTTGTTAGGCATTAGATATGCCAAAAATTAATTATAAAAGAAAGTTTATTTTTCCAGTAATAATAACAATAATTGAATTTTAGTCGGCTTTAAATAAATATAATCTTCATCTTCATTCATAGAAACCTTCTCTGTTTTCTATGTCTTCATTAATAATATTGTTTCGGTACGTGAACAGCACTGTTTAATATTCTGTCTGTAAAACAATAGTGACAGTTTACGTAGTATCCCTACTTAGTCTGTGGTAGTATGTTTTCCTATTCCTAATTTGTTGACATACTGTCATTGTCATATGAGGACGTAAACATTACATACGTCGCATATCTAAAAATTGGAGATAGCACAAATAAATGAAATTTTATTACACATAAATTGTGATTAAAATCTGTAATCACCTTTTTATATTCGGTTTTGATTGTGTGGTTGTAAATAATTTTGCTATAAGCATGGATAATCCAACTGGTTTTAATCAAAGTAAGTGTGCTTACGTTATTAAACTTTTTTATAGTCCAATAGAAATGTTTCACTTCACTTCCTGTTTGTTTCTTATCTTTAGAAATTATGAGCAGGCCAAGAACCGCAGGTGATGGTATGGAATGTGAGGTAAAGGTGATAGAATCAGCACCAAAAACGGAAAAGAAATCAATTCTAAAGAATAGCTCTAAAGAGGCTACTGCTGGGCGCCTTGTCCAAATTTATCCTGCTAAAATATACACTTCTGAGAAAAAAAGTTCACAGATATATTCCAAGACTCCTAAATTTGTACCGTATGAACCATATCCTGGTGCTGTCAAACCCATGACACCAAAGTTAGCTTCTAAAAACTCGAAGAAATCCAAAAATAATATGGACATTAACACACTCATATCTCAGATGTCTCAAATGAATACTAATTTGAATGAGTTTAAGCCGAGACCAAAGTTATTGTCGACTGGTGATAAGTCCTCTACAGAGACTGATAAATGTGTTGTAGACAGTGAAATACAGAAGGAAGTAGATGAATTGAGAAAGGAAAATGAAAGTTTAAAGGAACAACTGAAGCAACAAGCTCAGGTATTACTTCAAACCTTTTTACTAAATACTGGTTTCTACTTGGTGTATCTACTTCATATTTATTATTATATTCAATTCCTTGCGAATGTTTGAGTGCAATTCAGACGCCATTACTGGCAGTTTTCAGAATCCTATTTATCGACAACTGTTAAGTCAATTCATAATGATTAAAAAGTAGTGGTTCCTGTTACTATATCAGAATGTCTAATATACAAAAAAATAAATAGCACTCAATCTGATTAACAAGCAGTAAATTATTATTATGTGAGACATTTTGCTTAAAAATTAAACTATTACTTAAACTAAGCACTACCGATATTTCTTACCAAGACTTCATAGTCCATTGAGCACAGTTCAGTTACATAATAAGTTTTTGTCGCAGGTCAACAAGGAACTGAAAACAATGCTAGTAGCATCCATGGGCGAGGACCTTGAGACTCAAGTGCAGTCATTGAATGAGGATAAGAAACACTTGGCTAATGCCCTGCTTAGTTCAGCACAACATTTGTCAACACACCAAGTACTCTTATTTTATATGTTTATGTATAATTATAATTATGTTTAGGTATGTTTTTGAGATCAATATTTTTCTCTAGTTGAGTTGCATAGATACTGTTATTTTTTAGGTCTTTTATTGATTAATATTTACAACATTTATTTAACGATGTTTACAAAATTATGTAACAATCTATTTATATACAAATCTAAAAGATAAAATAAAAAATACTTAGATAATACAATTGAAAATTTACTATTTCAGGAACAAACTGAATGGCTAGCAGGTCAGTGTGAAGTGTGGAGGAGCAAGTTTCTTGCAAGCAGGCGAGTACAACTGATATTTGAAATTATTGACTTCATTTAGACAATTGCTATTAATTACAGTTTCTTATTAATAATTTATAACAGTAATATTTATTTTCTGTATTTATAACATTTACTTCCTTTTGCAGCTTGATGGTTGAAGAGCTAGCAGTATGCAAAAAACTATTAACGGAAAAGACTGTTAACTTGCAACAGGCAATCAAACAATTATTGGACGAAAGATGTAGAGTGAGAGATATGATGCTTTGCACATACAAAAACTTGTACAGTCTACATGAGAATTGGCTTGAAAATATTACCATTTCTGAGTACACAGGCACAAACCAACTTTGCAATAGACCTATCGGAAACCTTCACTTCAATGCAACCATGCCACATTCCACTAATATATTAGATCTGGCGTCAGTGAACTTGAAACTGTCGGAAAATGTAAGCAGTACTGTTACCAAGCAAGAGACAGTACACCTAAACAATTTGCCGACTATCACAGAAGGCGAAAAATATGCTGAAAATGTAAGTATAAGTGGGTCAGGGATGTCTGTTTATGCAAATATTTTTGCAAAATTAAATATAATATGTTACAGTGACACATTTTACTTCATTTATCGAATTGCTACCTAAAAGATATTAAAGACAAGCGGCCCGCCCTCGCTTCGCTTCAGCAAAAATTCACTTATTCCTCTTAGCGTGATGTTATATAGCCTATAGCCTTCCTCGATAAATGGGCTATCTAACACTGAAAGAATTTTTC
>DWKA01000406.1:0-17352 GCA_018249155.1 Panoquina ocola ocola
ATTGCCTTGCCACGATCGACTGGGCTTCTTGTCGCGATCGACCAGTCGATCGCGATCGACCGGTTGGGCACCCCTGCAATAGACGAATAGCAACAAACTTGATTGTAGCGTTCATAGCGCAACGGCTTATGTCAATTCTCCGACCGACCGACACGTAAACTAAATTTCGGAAAGGTAAGAAAAGGGGGAAAATTATTTATAATTGATTCTATGATTTCTTCATAGAATCCGTCAGAACTCCGCTATAGGGGGTTCCTTTTTAACGTAAATTGAAATAAGTAACCCTAATTTATCATTTATTCAATTTCAGTTATGGTATGGAACCCTACACCGAGGGTAAACAACAGTCCATTCAGTTTTGACTCTCTAACATAAAAAAACTGATGTTTACGAAAATATTATTTTTCGCTACTTACATCTTCCGACTCCATGATATTACAGCATTGCCCCAGTGAGGTGACAGGGTGACGTTTGAATCCCAACATGATGCTCGGTAGTGACCATGACTCGCAGTACCCTCGACAGGCATTCGTCGTTATTTTAAATTCGACGCAATCCGGAATACTAATGTTTCTCGTGTGACCTGAAACAAATGTAGCTAGTTATAGTTTCAGCAGTTCTGCCTAATAATATTTTACAATAAAGGAGAATTTTACGGTAAAATTAACTTTAATTTTAATGTACGATGAACAAATGAATAGTACCGATCCGATGACAGCCCGGTTTTCGCCAAGTTTCTGCTAAAACTATATGAGAAAAGGATATGAATAATATTAAGCTCTTTAGAAACATTCTGTTTGTTGTTTCAGGATGGTGAATGCAAAGATTTTTCGTTGGTTGTTTTATATACGCTTTTTCCGATTAAAATTGCAGGGGTTGTCAACATAAGTCTCAATTGTAGACCATTTCCCGGTTTAGGAATTATTTTGAGAAATTTTAAATCGTTAAACTACAGTGTCCCCTGTTGTAAAATTATATTACACAGTTTAGCGTGTTTGACACATTAATTAACGTGGTTATTAGAGATTTTAACGGGTTAATTAAAGCGCAGTCATTAACAGGAGCAGTAACGTAGAAGTGGCAGGAGCAATTCTATATCTAGGTATATGTAATTAGGTAATACCTAATAATAATTAGTAATGAACTGCTGAAGTTTTATCTGCGAAGGTTTTCCGCTCCTGTCTTTACAGATGAAAAGGTCATGTTTCCATTCCATTAAGTCCGGAGAAAAATTGATGTTCAAACATTTATGGCGCGGAAGAAAACAAACGGTCTGAAATTATATGATATGCTAAGAAGTCTACAACGTAAAGAGAGCGTTTATCCATTCTTGTTTAAATTACTAGAAGGGTATAACGTTAGTTACGCCAGTTACTTAATTATGTATATGTACTTCCTTTAACTATAATCAATATAAGTTCCTTGTAGCTTTCTTTGCTTTACAATCTGTAGTGACTGGCGATGTATTGTGAATAACGTTGCTCAGCAACAGCTCAGCCAATCGATATAGACATTAAAAACAGAACAAAATAAGTATGGAACTTGATTACAGAATATTGAATCTTTATAGATCAAGGCAGTACGATGAATGTATTATGTTGTGTGACATTGTATTACGGGATAGGGCTGACCGTATGATAGAATTTGTTCGGATGCGCGCAATGACTGTGCAGGCCAAAATTGCTGGTAATGGTTACGAAGAAGTGGAGTACTATCCACAGCAAGATGAGTTAGCTAATACGGCAGTCGCAAAAGCACCTCGAGTGGGTACCTCCTTTCAACGGGATATCAAAACAGCTCAACATTTGCAATCTACGGTAAGAACATTGATTTACAGTGCAATTATATTGGAGTCTTTTTATTAGGTACTTCTTAACAGTGGTTTAGATGCACGTGTTACACATTTTTCTAAATAGTTTGTAGTTTTCAGTTATGTTATTTTTATATAGGGAAGGGCAACTGCAACCTTAAAGTCAAGATCTGGAGTGAACACAGCGCGGGCTCGCACCGCATTAAACACTGCATCGAGAGCTTCTCGGGCTGCTACAGCATTAGCCGGAGAAACTCCTTTTACCATAAATGCTCCCATAACACTTCGATTCATGGCCAAAGAAGAAACTACTTTCATTCCAGCTGCAAAGACTTTGTTTGAATACGTGTTTTATTGCGAAGGTAATATTCGTAAGGTACGTATGTTACACAGCTATTGACGTGTTTTACTGAAAATTACTCATTAGCTTAGAATTAAAATGTAAATATTGTCTTTTGTCAGGCCATGGAAATTGTATTCCAAGCGCAAAAATTGGATACACTAGACTGGTGGTGGTACTACTCATTGGCTCGATGTTATTATGCCTTAGGCATGTATAGAAACACTGAAGAAAGTTTAAGGACAGCGCTGAACCACAATAAACACATTTCTATTTATTTGCGACTAATTGCAATGTACGTTGGACTCAACCAACCGCTTTCTGCGTTAGAAACATGTAGACAAGGCCTGTCTGTTTTTCATGAACATACTACGTTACTACTTGAACAAGCAAGAATTCATGATCAAATGGGAAATCAAGCTGTAGCCGTGAAATATTACAGAGTGGTTGCTTTGGAAGATCCTTCAAACATGGAAGCTACTGCCAATATTGCAATGTATAACTTCTATAATGATCAACCGGAAATTGCGCTAAGATATTACAGGTATTCAGATTATACATACGTTACATTTGCTTTGTAAAAGTGCAAACAAAATTTGTATTTATATTACAAATCATATTCCTACTACCTAGTTACTAATCGTAATTGTTTTGTTTATTTTCAGGCGACTATTAGCTACGAATCCAGCTAGTTCGGAGATCTATAATAACCTTGGACTGTGTTGCCTATACTGCAACCAGTGGGACCTTATATTAACATGCTTCAGACAAGCTCTTTACTTATCAACTGACCCAGAATCACGTTCCGATATTTGGTTTAATTTATCTCATGTAGCCTTGGTATGTATTTTACCTGTGATTTGTGTGTAATTAATGTAACAGTCGTGTTTAAAGGAATGTTATCTAAATTTTGTGTTTACAGTCAACAGGCGACATGGCCCTCGCAAGACGGTGTTTGCAGACTAGTCTTGCAATTTCTGAACATGGTCCTTCGAGGCGTGCATTAAAAGCTATAGATAATCGACTTAGAGCTAAGAAAACAAATAAAAAATAAGTTATAGTCCGGGTTTAGTTACTTTTATTTCTACATTGTTTTTGTAAATACCTCTTATGTATAAATAATTATGCTTTACTATAATTTTGTCATACCAGAGGGTACCTACTTACTTATTTTTTGTTATAGGGAAGAAACAATATTTTAACACTGAAGTATTAACAGGTTCTATACTTAAATCAGTTAATGCTGAACTTAGCTTTCACTTCTGGTGTTTAAACTACAATAATATAGAAGCTGAAAAATTTGTGCTTAGCTACGTATTTACTATTTTTAATTAGGGCTACATTTGTTTTAAATGTCTAAAAATAATACAATATGAGAGTATGTAGATATACATACATAGAAATTATTGTAAGTACCCTAAAAACTCTGCCACAGATGGTTCAAATAATTCTAAATTACGTAGTTCCTGATATTTTATAGCCATCAGCGAATCCAGAATTGGTTCGGGATGAGTACGTTGCAGATCAAATTTCGTTGATTCTTGTAAAATAGTTTCCGGTTGAATACGTGTTATATGTCGCATTTTTATCTGTAACAATAAATGGCTGTATTAAGTTCGATTTTGTCATCGCTTGATAAATATAATTCCTATGTTCTACTATAGGTAATTATAGTACATCCTACCTCCTCCATGGTTGACGCTGGAATGCCAATGCTTTCCCAACTATCTGTTTGTTTCGGTATCAGTAAAGGTTTAGAAGGAATAATATTTTTCTCCTTAAACGGCACTCCATTACCAAAGCTAATATTTAGCAGCATATCTTTAGCTTTTCTAAGTGTATGTGCATCTTTACTTGAATAATATATCACATATGCGTTCAGTATCAATGCAACGCTTCTAATTGTGCCATTGATAAATTTCTTTATTTCGCCATCTGGAATATGTGGGTAAATAAGTACACAATTAATTGGTCTGGCCTGGGTCTTTCCCGTAGGCATCTACAATAATTGTAGGTATAATTACAAGAAGGTACTTACCGTAGTTTTTAAAAATGTCGTATTTACCACCTATGATTATCAACTCCATCGGACAATCATTAAGATTTTCTGGTATGGATTGAATACAAGTTTCGAGTGTAGTCCAAATATTTTTGATTTTACTAAGATCCAGAACAACGCAGAAAAAGGTCTTACCCTTTCTGGGTATAGAACTCAAGACATTTTTTAACATGTCTAATTTCCCACCGTATTCCCAAATATGGCAAACAGTTTTGTCTAAATTCCGCTTCTGTGTAGACTTCCGGCCAAATGAATAATCCAAAACGCATGTTTCGCGCACTGGATCAGTTTTGTCCAAGAAACTGTGCAGAAGTGTTGATTTACCCTACATAATGTTAAAATGGTTAAGTCTTGATACATCATATGCGGGAAGAGTTAATTTAGTTCTTGTATTTATTAAGTATTTATTTTTTATTCGCATTGATGCGCACGTTTGTACACGTAAACTTATAAAATATGGCCCTTGATGATTCCACACTTACCACAGATTTACTTCCTACTAGAAATAATGTACGGGATTGGTCCTCGTCTGGTTGTTCTGCTGAATTTTTCACTAATTGTCCAGCGATTTCGGGTATTGATAACATTATCGATTAAGTACCTACCTATTAAAATTTTATTATATAGGCACTAATTAGTAGTTATCATAGGTATTATCAACCATTATATTTGTGTTTTGGTGTCAATGAAATGTTGCTTAGCAACCAGACAAATGATGTGTAAACGTATTCTGTGGTATCCATAGAAAACAGACGGTCTGGTATCCATAGAATAGAATATGACGTATACCTACGTAGGGTAAACGCCCCAGTAATGAACATGGTACTGTTAAAGAACAAATAAAATAACAAATCTTATAAAATAAGTTACATATTGACAAAACTTTTGTCTGTTACACTGGTTACAATAGTCATCAAACTGCTGAAAACTCTTGTAGAACAGCTGTTACAGTTAATATTATTATAAAATTTGGTCTTTTAGATACAAAATGATATGTAAAAGGTCTCTAGGAGTTCAGGGTTTTAGTCGAACTATAGCTTTTGTCTATTTAAAGTCTTTATTTACGTCATGATGGGCATCGCCCCATAAAATACATGAACATTTATGTACTATGTATTTGCAGAGGCAAAGAAGAGAACCCCCCTGGCCAAAAAATAATCTGATTTGATTGTGGCCATATTTTTTAACATTTACTGCCATAGGTATACAATTTGGTTATTAAAAATTTATTGTAAAATATTAAGATTAAAAAATGAACACAATTAAATCACACAGTGCAATCTTATACTATCTCAAATTTTTTAAATGTGTGAATAAATAATAATACTTTAATCTGAGATCTTTATTACGATGACTTCAAATTAATATAATTGGTGTAATCATTAATTACAATATCATAAATTACATAGGTACATGATTTAATATCACAGAATATAATAATACTGAAGTTAGTTGGAATGTGACTGTAAAGTTCTATATTCTTTTTCCTTCAGAAGGATTTCTCGGTTTAAGGTAATAAGGATATCTTGAAACCTTTGTCTCAATGTCATGTTTTCTAATCCAACAATTTCGTGTTGAGTTCTCTGTCTCCTTAACTTCAACTCTTCCAGTTCAGTTATCACTTGTTGTAACTGCAGATTTTGTTGTTCTCTTATATTTTCATAACTTGCAAAGTTATCAAATGCATCAGATGATTGTTTGGCAACAACACTGTGTGAGGTTTTTTCCATTTTATTTTTACTAGGTGACTCCAGAGTCTCAGCAACGAATTTGGCTGGTATGTTTTTTTGAATATTGCTAGGCCCAGAAATGTTAGGACCAGATAGGTAGTCATGGCCTGGAGGTAATTTTAAATCTTTTACTTCAACATCTATATTTTCATCTTCAACATCACTGTCACTTAAAGCACCTCCAAATATATCCTCTACTTTAGATCCTTCAGCTACATTTTTAGCTTGTTTGGCAACTTTAGTTTCTTTTTTGACTTTACCTTTGTTGGCTACTGGAGTGCCAGCATCATGTTTTGAATTATGATCGTCTTCTTCTGTTACAACCTCCCAAGTGACGCTCACAGCTTCATTATCTGCTCTGAGAAGTCTCTTAACCTCCCTCTCTATCTCAGGAGCTTCCATGTTCTTCTTCTTCAATGTTTTTCTAAACCGTCTTTTCCTTATATTTTTAGTTGGTGGTGTTATTCCATGGGGCAATAAGAATTTTTTATCCACTTTATAAGGATCTTTCTTTTTGTTCTTACTGAGAGAATCGTCGTCTACTTTAGGATCCATTTCAGTTTTGCAAACCATTATTTGGCAAATATCAGCTGTTTTATATACACTCTTCCTGTCAATGGTTTTATGGGATTCTACAATAGTCGGCAAATCCATAATACGGCCGTAGAAAAGCCAGTGATCAAACCTTACTTCACCATGCCTCATATCTGGATCTAATTGAATTGAAAGCCTATTTTTGAAGCTTTCACCGGATTGTAGGAGTTCTCGTAATAATTTAGCAGGTTCCTCAGGTAATCTCAGAATGAATTGGGACTCTAGTTCTATTGGATATTCTGTTTCTCGTTTTTCTTTATCCATTTTGTTTTTATAATGTTTTCAATAAAATTTTGCAAATGATATTCAACAATAATTCATTCAATAACTGCACAATATATTTTCCCTTATATGACTATAATGTTCAAGATTTCTAGCATGAAAGAATCGTATTTTCAAGAACCTAAATACTTTAGTGGAATGGAAACGATTGAATTATTCAAACGAATGTACAAAATATTCTCGGCTTTCAAGAAATTCAAGATAACACGAGATACTCGAAATAGGCTACTATTGAAAATCGTAAATTCGTAATTTATAAATTCTTTAATGACCACAGCCATAGACGAGAAATTACAGCCACAGATATCTAATATTCCCACAAAAAATTATAAAACTCATAAAACTACTATCGGTATGATTTATGTTGATTTATGTCATGTATTTTGGTATTTTCCCTTTTAAAATTGAGATTTTACGAATTATTTATATAGGTTAAAATTATTAACATTGTGTCAATATGGTGTGTCAATAAATAATGTATTCTTGGCACAATGGAGATGGGAATGTTTCCAATGTTTCGGACTTCGGTCGTATAAAAGCATAGAAAACAGAGAAGGTACATTCTCCGTTTTCTATGTATAAAAGTATTGTCCATGTATTCTCAATGCAACAAAATGTCGCACAAGTTGAAGCATACACTTTATTAGTATCAAGTTCTATGGTTATTTATAACCAATAGAACTAAACTGTGATTTGTTATCTGTGGAATGAAATAAATAATGTTCTCTTTGGTCTGTGTCTTGCTTTAATGCGATAGTGATACGAAGGAATAAAAATTTGCAATTTTATTCTGTCGTAGTTAATATTATTATTTTATTATACATATTACTAATGAATATAAATCAACTATAAACAGTTTAAAATCAATGATGTATCGTGGAGTGAAGAGTTAATCTGATTATAAAAGAGTGATGGCTAATTGAGTAAGTGGGAGACATTTGTCACCTTGATTTCCCTATTTCGATATTATTTGTTTTTAGTGTATTGTGATAAAATGTTTGGTTTTAAAATACTTTTATCCTAATAACACATTTCTGGCATTTAATCTACACGTTGGTTCGATCCGTTTTAATATTTAATTTGGAAGAGAAAGGCTTCCGTTACTTTCTATTTCCCTAAATACACTCATGAATCTCAGCTTAGTAATTACGTTTGAAATATTGATAATTTAATATGCAACTTAAAACGTGTTTTAAAAAATCTGAATATCAATAGTTATTTTCTGTTTAACATTGCCATTATTTATCTACTCTCATTTGCCTGTCTACACAATTTTAATGTAGAAGCCAAATTTTTATAGTTACAAATTGAGGACCATTATAAGGTATTTGGGGATTTTTTAAAGTCTCAAACTATTTTAAAAACAGATTATGTAGGTTTGTGTCTAAATAGGCATTATAGAAGTGTAGAAAAACCAGATGAGTAGTTTTTAAGATACCCTCTTGTATTGAAACTTGCAAACATTGGCTCTTCATAGAATCATGATTATGATGATGAATATGAAATTTATTGTCAGTGTTTCTGCCATACCTACTAAGCAACAACAAGCTTGAAATCTGTGTTTCTTTGAACCTTTACTTCAAATTCAAAGTCTTCAAAACATTTTCAAGCAGGTTGCTTGTTTATTTATTTCATTAAACAAAAACTAAAAAGTATCCCTAGGTACAAGTAACACATGCACTTGGGTAAAAACTGTAAGTACCACAAGTATATGCAACAAAATAAATGAACACAAGCCAAAATTTAAATCTAAATCACTGTTAGCCTGTGGGTTATCTGGCTTTCTCATAAAAATCACTGGATGGATTTCAAAGAAATGTTTTTGTTATTTAGCTATTAGTCCTGGACAACATATAATATATGCTATAAATTACTTTTAATAAGTCTCTTACATTTTAAATATAGTAGCAGAATAATGTGTGCTTGGCCAGCCAGTAAGACATATATTAATATGCTGATAATATAAAATAATTATGTACAGTGTTTATGTTATAAATACAATCCTCAATACCATTTATATGTAAATGTAATTATTTTAATGTGTGTTATTTTGTTGCAGGGTTCTGAGTAATATTTAGGGATTAAAGGTAACTAGTGATATTAAAATTTATTTATAATTGTTATGACACTTTTAAGTTTTAGAATAATAATGTCTGTATAAAGTTATGTTATTGAGCCATGGAATACTTTTACATTGGCAATAAAGACATTTTGGAAATAATTTTTCAAAAAGATTAATTATCTATGAAATATGCTTTAAAGCTATTTAGGCCCACACTCCACAAAACCGGAGATGAGAAGAGTGGAAAAGAAATGTTTTTTAAACTACCAATAAAATTTTGCTATTCATACATCTCGTCTCCACTTAGCGATCTCCACAGCAGCTTAATGAAGATGAGATGTATGAATTTCTTGTATAAAACAAATGTTGTATAAAAACATCTCTTTGCTTGTCTCATCTCTGCTTTGGTGGAGTGTGGGCCTTATCATTACCTAACCTTGCTATACAATATCTGTTGTAGATGGCTGAAGTGGATCCCGAGACATTGCTTGAATGGCTGCTGACAGGGCAGGGTGATGAGAGGGACATGCAACTGATTGCCTTGGAGCAACTCTGCATGTTACTGCTTATGTCCGATAATGTGGACAGATGCTTTGAAAGGTAAAAATTTACTGTGCAGTGTCCATTGGTTTATGCCACATGTGTCTGTTACTTACCATAATTCTTAGTCCCACACCCTTTATGTGGCATATCTGAAACAACAATAGTTTTACTCACAGATCACCCCCAATAGATACCACATTGAAGGCGACATGTTTTCACCACACATATATGCATTGGCTGGTATAGAAATTCCGTCAAATAAACAAATTAGTATCAACCTGACATTTGACCCTTGACGACCAAATGATGTTGATTTGATGTTTCCATATGGGTGACGTCCCCCCGCAACACGCGCGTTCTGCCAACTTTGGTGAATTCGAAACTGAACAAAATGTTTAGTATGTGGTATCTATTGGGGGTGATCTGTGGTTTTACTACATGCTGCTTTTTAACATTGTTAGTACTGTAGATTTTTTACTTATTTCTTTTTATTTATGATTTGTTATGCCTGACATAAATAAAATTCCACCTGATGATGAGTGAAAATGACAGTATTATTGTCATCCACATGGGTGTATCTGTCTTTTATTGTCCCAAACAAATAGTTCACATATTGTGGTCTACATACAAATTTTCATAAAATTATTTTTTTACAGCTGTCCTCCCAGAACATTTTTACCTGCCCTGTGTAAAATATTCCTTGATGAATGTGCACCTGACAATGTCCTAGAGGTTACTGCGAGAGCAATCACCTATTATCTTGATGTTTCAGGTAATATGTTAATAACATTTTTTTATAAAGTTGTGTTGTTTTGTTGCCTCAATTTATTTATGTATTTAAGTAATCTAATACTGTTTTAACTATGTGTATTAATTATTGTTGTATTCATCATTAATATATTCCTTGGTATCAATTTCAGCGGAATGCACTAGGAGAATTGTAGCAATAGAAGGTGCAGTTAAGGCTATATGCAGCAGGTTATTAACTGTTGATCCCAATAATAGAACAAGCAAGGATTTAGCAGAACAATGTATTAAAGTAAGTAATGTTATAATGAGTATTGAAAAATAAAACCTTACAATTACTATTTGTTAATTGTTTAGGTATAAGTAAATGTATTTGATGTTTCTTTTAGGTATTAGAGTTGGTCTGCACTCGGGAGGCTGGTGCAGTGTGGGAGGGGGGTGGTTTACCAGCTGTTCTACATTTCATCACTCATCATGGTACTGCAGTGCACAAGGACACTCTCCATTCCGCTATGGCAGTTGTGTCTAGGTAAAGATGTTGTTAAATACAAATTTATTAAAAAAATACAGCTTCCCGCCCCCTGCAGTGGAACGTAGTGTAAAAATAATATAAAAAGTTTCCTATGTCTCTCTCCTAGTTCTAAGCTACCTCCCCAGTCCCCACGAATTTTCAGTCAAATTGATTCAGCTGTTCTTGAGTTACAAATAGTGTAACTAACATGGCTTTCTCGTTGTATTATTGTGATTACTCTGTCCTGTATACACAGCACTCACTGTCCTTCTAGTTTCTTGAAATTGTCAAAGACAGATGGGAATATGAACAATTTGTACTTTATTCCTCTGGAACTGTAAGGCCTTATAGTATTATTAGTGAATGTGGGAGTTATTATGTTTAAATGTATTCGTTTAATGTATAGAGTTTGCGGTAAGATGGAGCCGGGCGATGCGCGGGTTGGCGATGCGGTGTCATCTCTGTCGGCGCTGTTACGTCACAGCGACGCGCGCGTGGCGGACGCTGCGTTGCGCTGCTTTGCCTCGCTTGCGGACCGATTTGCGCGCGCGCACGCCGATCCCGCGCCTTTGGCTGAACACGGTACCTAATTAGATTACTTTGAAACATAGTAATATTGGTTAAAATATCATTTCTTAGCAAGAAGTATTACGACATCTTGACTAAAACGAGTAGATTGCTATCGAATAACGAAAATGTCGAAATTTAAAAGAAAAGCATATATACCTACCAGGTTTTCATTGAATGACGACGATATATTAAATTCCGTTGCCGGCACTTTTTAACATCCTAAGTTGTAATTTGAAAATCGTTGTGTTGTGCAGGTCTTATAGAGGAGCTAGTGCGGCGGCTGGGCAGCACAGAAACATCAGATGACAAGTGTTTGGTGCCTCCCGTCTCCACGACTGTTAGCCTTTTGTCAACGCTCTGTCGCGGATCTGCACAAATTACACATGTGAGTAAATTAGGTCTTCAATGACACTATATAGAATATATAGGATCTCCAGGTAAAATGAGAGACTTATGCCTTTATTTTTGATTTTAGGATTTAGTACGTTTGGACTTGTGCTCAGCGATAGAAGCTGCAGTCCAGGCTGATGAACGATGGTGCTTGGAATGCATGCGGCTTGTAGATTTACTTCTTGTTCTACTTTGTGAAGGTCGACATGCTATACAGACGTAAGTAATCCTTTTCATGTGTAAAATATGCAATTTACTAGTGTATTCAATTTAATAATGATATCTATCATACTTCATCAGATGCATCGGAAATAATAAATGGCTAGCTGTATTGATTTAGTGGATAATCATTACATATTTCATTAATATTGCTTTGATTTACAATTTTTAGCGTACGTTAAAAGAACGCCATTTCAAATTTTAAAAAACAAAAGAAAATGTTAACCTAATAAGCAAAAGCATCTACATAACGTAATATTGCACAGGGGGGCGAACCGCAGCGCTGCGTCCACGTCCGGTCCGAGCGCCGCGAGCGGGGAGGGCTCGAGCGGCGGGGCGAGCGGGGCTCCCGGGGCGGGGGGGGCGCGCGGGGCACCAGGGGCAGGTGCCGCGGGTGGCGGGCGCGGCGACAAGTCGCACCGCCAGCTGATCGACTGCATCCGCGGCAAGGACACGGACGCGCTCGTGGCCGCCGTGTCGAGCGGCGCCGTCGACGTCAATTTCACCGACGACGTCGGGCAGACGCTGCTCAACTGGGCCGCCGCGTTCGGCACCAGGGAGATGGTCGAGTTCCTGTGCGAGAAGGGTGCGTACTGTATTATAGGTTCCTATTATGTCCTATATGATTGGTATCTTGTCTGTGGCAGCCCGAAGTCGATATTTTTGTTATATGGCGTGGAGTCAATGAAACCAAATTGTTACTAGTATCAAATAGTAAGCTGCATACTGGTAGTAGTTTTTACTGTCACGCCGTCCCCATCACTAAAGCGTCCATCCTTATTTAATTACTGCTTTTTCAATGATCCATCGGTCACATTCAACAATCAACGGTGAACAATCGGTCATACAGGTGCGGACGTGAACCGCGGGCAGCGCAGCTCGTCGCTGCACTACGCGGCGTGTTTCGGCCGGCCCGCTATCGCCAAGGTCTTACTGCGTTATGGCGCAAATGCAGATCTCCGTGACGAGGATGGTAAAACTCCTCTCGATAAAGCGAGGGAACGACACGATCAAGGTAAGAATATGTTACATTAATGATTGCATTTTACCCTAAACTAAATGATTATAAAATTATAATACAAATACTTAAATCTCATATAGGCCATAGGGAAGTGGCAGCGATACTGCAATGTCCTGGTGAATGGTTAGTTGTGAGCAATCAAGACTCGCCCGCTTCCTCGAACGACGAGGACTTTCCCGAAACTGGAGACAAGGAAATGGCTGCAATATATTTGGAGTAAGTGTTGTCATTATGAATGAGATACTGTACTATGTATTTAATATATTTACTTAAAACTAGTGTACTGTTAAACTTATTGAAATAATGTTATTGTAACACATCGAAATATATTTCGTAGTAAAATTTTTTGGGTTATGTCCTGTTCTAAAATTATCTATGATAGCAAGTATCTAGTTTGTATGGTCATATTTGTGCAGATTCCATACATTTTTCTCATTTGTCAAGTGTAGGGCGAAGTCAATTTATACACTTGCCAAAACTCATCGACATGTGGATGGATGCCTCAACCCAGGTTTACGAAAGTTGCATAGTTCGGTGAAGGAAACCTCGTGAGGAAACCTGCACATGAAAGTTCTCCATAGTGTTCTCAAAGGTGTATGAAGTCTGCCAATCCGTACTTGGCCAGCATGTTGAACTATGGCCTGTACCCCTCACATTGTGAGAGGAGACCCGAGCCTAGCAGTGGGACGATTATGGGTTGTAATGATGTTATCATTCGATAGTAGTCGTTAAGCCATGTCGGAAGGCATTCGGGCGGCTTAAAACTTCTGACACTTGGGTTGGCCACTAACCCCTCCATCAATCCGCATTGGAGCAGCGTGGTGGAGTATGCTCTAGGCCACCTCAATAACGAGGAGAGACCCGAGCCCAGCAGTGGGACGATTATGGGTTGTAATGATGATGAATGGATATTATCAGGCGTTTGGTACCGGTGTTCTGCGCGCGGTACGTGGGCGCGGGCGGCGCGGGCGTGCGGCGCGCGTGCCTGTCACTCGTGCGCAAGATGGTGCACTACGCGCCCGCGCCGCGCCTGCGTGCGTTGTCCCGCCCGCCCGCCGCGGCGTTGCTCACGCGGCTCATCGCTCAAGTGCTCGACAACCAGGTAATTGGTGAACTGCTTGTGTATTAAATAGATAGAGGGTCAAGGATGTTGTATTATATAAATATATTGACTGTACACACGGCGCAACAAAATAGTCGGATTTAGATAGCCATTAGCCGCGTCCGGACTGACTGAGCAGCCGCGCGAGGCCTGCCGCGCGAAGCAAGTGCTCAGCCAGTCGGGATGTGCCTCGGCCGAGGAAAACGCCCATGACGCTTTAAAACAATCAAGGTAACTGTCCCACGGCAAACGTCTGAAGCTGCCGCGCGAGGCTGCTCGGCCAGTCCGGACGCGGCTATTTGTGTATCGTGTAAGAATGGAGGCAATTCCACGACGTGCTATTTCATGTCTAGTCTAAATATACATATATAACTCAAAGGTGACTGACATAGTGATCTATCAACGCACAGCCCAAGCCACTGAACGGATCGTGCTGAAAGTTGGCATACAGGTAGATGTTATAACGTAGGCATCCACTAAGAAAGGATTTTGATCAAATCTTCCCCCAAAAGGATAAAATAGGGGATGAAAGTGTGTGAAAATTTGTCAATTTAAAACCGATTGGGCTGAAATTTGGCATGTTTATTTCCATAGCCACGCGCACAAAGTCGCGGGAGACAGCTAGTATTATATAATTGTGTATAGAAGTATTGATTGTAATACACATTTATATGCGCTAGGGCGACGATACCGTGCCGCAACGCCCCCCGCCCCGCCACCTCCGCAGCCGCTATATCCGCCCGCCCGCGGTAACGTTCCGATGGTGTGATGAATGTTATGGTTTTTACCGCATCCCCGCCCGTAACGACACGACACTCGACACCATATTGCCTTTATTATCGAGTCGTATGATTTAATTTACTGTTTATCAATTTGTCAGGTGACATTTGTTACTTCTTTCTGTATATTATTAGTTCTTAAAATGGAATTACGTGAGAGCTTAACTTCTTTGTTAGCCAACAAAGATGATGCGCTTACATAACTTTCAAAGGCAAGTTCATTTTTGAGATTTAGTTGTAAATAGAAAGGAAATAATTTTTGATTCTCAAAATTTTAATTGTCATATATTTCGTACAATATTAGTTAATAATTCTCTTGTGGCTGAAATATGGTTTTATATTATGAAACAATAAAAAGCCAATTGATGAAATTATCATATTAGCTATCTATTGTAAAAACAATTAGATACATTAGAGACCCTCTCATATTCAAAGTTTACTGATTTGCTAGTATGTACTTAATTACATTTTGTTATATAATTAACAGCACTTGATTAATGTACATAATTATTAGCGTTTGTAAGCACTAAGTAACTATTACATCATTGTTACATTACTTAACTTAGAACATCATAAATGTAAAATCATCACACCATCGAAATTGACCCGCATTGAACGCTCCTACTTGTTTGTTTTTGTGACTCTCTGTTTTAGAGTAAACTGACTTGAAGTTGATGGCATAATATCAATGGCTGTTATTGATATTAGTCTAGAATTTAAAAATGGTAGTCTTAACACGCTGGGCAGTGCAGAAAACTTTGTGTCAATGAGTTCAGAACTTCAGACATAATAGCCGTTGGTTTATGTCGTCCTACATTCTGTTCCTAATTCCTTTTCTTGACATTTAGAAACAAGCTATAAAGAAAATTGAAGCCATGTTTTAAGCGACATTGTGCTGGTATTAACAATTGATTACATTTACATACTATAACTATAGTATACTGTGACTGTTAATAAAATCTGATTTGTTGGTAAGTAACTACTTAGTGTTAGTGATAAAGAGTTCTGATTCAACTTAGCGACGTCTCGCAGAGTGGTTAGGTGTTGTACATAAATTGCATCCAATATATGAGCCGAATGTTATAATTTATTTATAAAACGTGAAGAATCCATAATCATGTCATCCATAGGTCACGATTCTGAAAACAATCCCACATTATCAACATTATGTTTTCAATAAACTAAAGCAGATTATTTTTCTCATTGATTCGAAGACACTAATAAGCAGATATTTAGACAACTATTAATCTTGTCATGTACAGTCACGAGCATATATACATATATTACTATGGGGAGATTCGCAAAAATAACTGCCCAAGAACGAGTTCAATAACATCTGCCTACCCATACGCAGCAAAAATGTGTGACCTCAACTCTGTCCGCTCATAACTGTACATATTATTTAACATTGTCAAATGTCTGCAGGATGACGACGACGGTCACCTGACAGTTCTGGGTATAGCTGAAGAGCTGATGGTGAAGGCGGCTGACATATACTTGGAGCAGTTCGCGAGGCTCGGCGTGTTTAGTAAGGTCGAGGCACTGGCCGCCGCGCCCGCAGCACATCCGCCGCCGGACGTGGATAGCGTTATATCCGCTGGTGAGAATACCTATAACTATGTAATCATTTGCATTTAGCAAGTTGCCTAAAACTTGGACTAGAGCACAAGTTGATAAGTTTGTCAAATGACGTTTAAATTCGTTCATAGGTTTTTAAGTTATTAGAGAACACACAGACAGATACACAATAAATTGTAATGAAATTCAAATAAAAAAAATGTTCAGTATACTGAAAATGGCCCCTTCAGTTTATTATAGTATACAGATATACATTGATTTTAATATAGTCTAATAGCTGACCTGGCAGATGTTGTTCTGCAGCACTACAGATTCTCTACAACAGCCCCACAAAACTATCGTATCTTTCAAGTTGGATCAAAATGCATAGGTGTGCATTTTTTTTTTAAATTGGTTAAGTAGTTTAGGAGTCCATCGCGGACAAACACCGTGACACGTAATTTATATATGTTAAGATTGATTGTCAAACGACGTAAGTTTTTTTTAATTCTCACATTTGCCACTACAGGTGAAACCGAGTTTAATAGTGTGGTTTCATACATAACACACACAGTGATTTTTTTTTTACGGTGATAGAGGGCTCGTGCTCATCGGACGCGCTATGCCTGTCGAGCGGCGTGGCGTACTCGTGGGGCGAGTGGGCGGTGTGCCGCGGGCGCGACGCGCTGTACGTGTGGAGCGACGTGGCCGCGCTCGAGCTGAGCACCGGCTCCAACGGCTGGTTCCGCTTCCTGCTCGACGGGAAGCTCGCCACCATGTACTCGAGCGGCAGTCCCGAGCATCAGACTGATAATACTGGTATGTATTGTCACTATCCCTCATGTTCATAATTTTAGTACGGTACGTGTACGTAACAGTACGTGTACGTAACAGTACGTGTACGTAACAGTACGTGTACGTGTACGTAACAGTACGTGTACGTGTACGTAACAGTACGTGTACGTGTACGTAACAGTACGTGTACGTGTACGTAACAGTACGTGTACGTGTACGTAACAGTACGTGTACGTGTACG
>DWKA01000407.1:0-17352 GCA_018249155.1 Panoquina ocola ocola
TCGATAAAATTTATGAATCTCTGCACATCACTATCGTCAATAAAGTAATACAATTATTTCCTTCAAAGTCGTTATCAATTAATACGGAACTTCATGAGCGGACAAACGTCAAACCGGCCATCATAGCGTGCCGCTAGTTTAATAAAATTAGTAGGTATTTAAATCACATCGTTTAAGGACTTTAAGTGTAAAAAGCGTTGTAATATTTTGTCGTAACCTATTATAATTTTACCAAGTAAAAACCATTACTTTGATCGTAATCAAAAAATATTATTATGTTTCATGCGCGTTTTCAGCGCGTTCAAACTAGGAAAATTAAATCTAAATTCCTTAACAATGTAAACATCTTTATGTAATAATGTTATTAATATTCTTTTATCATTAAAACCGAACAATTTCTCCTAACGATAGGAATACTCAAATTAGATGCTTACCTAACTGTTTGATAAATGTATTACATTGAACCGCTGTATACGTATTGTTTAAGGTCAATTTCATTTACGTAGGTACAATGCATGGAGGTGAACGGAAAAAGTCCTTTGTAAAATTTATTGGCCAACCTGCGTCAGTAACCTCGCGAGTTCCTATACGAGTGACCTTCGCAATATCGCCACTTGTCTGTTCAAGACGGACGGGTTTTGCAAATTCATTGAACGCCTTGGAATTGAAGCCAAAGGTCGTCGAATGTCTTAAAAAGTAGTTTTATGAATATTATATGTATAATAATAACGAAATAATCGACTTCAGATAAATTTATCAGCGGTGAACGTACGATAAAGGTTGCCAATGATAGGTAGCGATTTACTTTACGTAGATACCTTCCTTGGGAAATGGTCGGAAAACTTTGATGTAGGTAAATTCCGAATTTGACATCATAAAACTAACAAAATATTTAAAACCTTTGTTACATCTTAGGGGAGTAAAACAAATTAACTTTATATTTTCATGAGTATCACAAACTATTTTCGATACTTAGACTTTATAGATCTCTATCGTGTACCTACTTACGTACTTATATTGACTGGTAAAACTGTAGTAAATATTTTGTTCGATATAAAGATAATATTTTAAAATATACGTACCTAGGTACTTACAATTTGCGTAATTTGAATCATTTGATATTAATTTAGATACCTAGGTACCTAATAGCTTTTGTGATCGGGATTTATTTTGGAATGACACTTGTTATACTTACCTAATTATTTTCCTGCGAATCGTAGGTACCTACATAAAAAATGTTGTGTTTCATTATTAAACATTTTCTGCGAAACTTGACACGACTCAATACTGACAAAAGTTAATGACAAAGTTAATGTTGTTCGTTTATCAAATCAATGTTGTAGTATAATCATTAATCAATCAACTTCACCGTGGATACATGTTCTGAACCTTTGTTTGATTGAATGGCATGGGTAAATACAACAATATGTTAAATCCATTTTCGAATTTCGAACAGCAAGCGTGATGTAGTGTCGTGCTCGCAACCTTGCGGCGGCACGGCGCAGGTCAGATTTTTCGAAGGTCGATGACTCGCCTGTAATCGCTACGAGTTATTATTATTTTGTTAGTGCACCCCGCATCGTGAATAGGATCGTCGCCTTTGCTACGAATGACGAAGACTCGAGGAACTTTACATTTGGAGTTCGAAATTTGAATTGTCAGAATGTAATGCACGTTATGCATTAAAAAATCTATATTGGTTTTATGTTTTTTTATAATTAATACAATGTTTACAGTATTTATTTATGACAGATAGATACCTAACCAAAAAGATAGGTACCTACATAAATACCTACTAACATACGCGTAAGGGGTCATTGGCATTCAGTAGTCTAGGTGTAGCTGAATTGTTAATCTCTACTCTACTGCTTTTTTGTTCGTCAATATCAATCACATGAGCAGCATGTAGGTGTAATTGAGGCGCAAATACGACAACCGACTTCAATTTTTTTGCCGCCTGAAGACAATAAAATGTCAATGACATACATAGATGACATAGTCGCTATAGTATTTTAAGTTTTTATTTTAACACTAGGTATGTAAGAACTGTAGTTACCCATCATTACCTCACTTTTTAAATTTAATTAGGGAATTCCCCAGTGGCGAAGGCCATAGTTACAATTTTTTTGCACAAAATATTGTGTTCATTTTATTTGAATTTAAAGTCATATCAAAAAAATACGCCTTCATAGATTTAGCAGAGGCCGTTATTCACATCACAGGTAACAATGCGAATGACATATCGTATTATGCGCGCAGTGTCCTCGGTTCAAGTCGACTGCAAAAGCACAAATGCACGCCATTAGAACGTTATTGTCTATGATTTACGCAAGTGCACAACGTTTGTGGCAATTCTTTAGAAGCCGATGGATGGACACGAAATTGCTTAAACCAACTTGCAGACAGGAAACCGGTAGGCATTAGTGGAAGGAAAATAGGATGAAATTGTTCTTCATACTTTTACGCATACTTTCATGTTCCTCATGCATTAGATACAATTGTTCTTCATGCACTAGATGAAATTGTTCTTCATAGCCTGTATAAAAAATAAGAAAATAAACTGCATGCAACCTCTGAGGTTAAATTATTCTGCCGTGTGTGCTTAAACGCTTCGTGAGTCTGTGGGCTGTGCGTGGGGCGTGCTTTCCCATTTAGTCATACCTACTATTAATTTTGTGCTAAAATCTCGACGTGTTGCAGACGGATCACTCTTGGCGTGGGAACTAATTATAAGTCCAATAGATCACGTATATTCTAGGTATTAGTTAATAGTAAGTAATGGTGCATCCACACAGCAGTTACTTTTTGTAGAGAAACTGAGTGCAACATGATCAATTTAGGTACAAATCAACATTATTATGTGGCCTGCTTGTTAATTTTAAAAACTTTGCTGTACAAAAAGTAACAGCGGTGTAGTTGCACCATAATAAGTGATCTCTATCAAGAACAATGATCAAATGAACAATGATTTAGTACTTAGTAGCATTTTCTATCGGTAAACCTCAAATATGTTTAGAGAAAGAACAGTGAAAGCGATAGGGGAAGAGAAAATACACAATAGATCTATATTTATATATCGTCGTTGTCAAACCAAAATCTGCTATGTGCAAAAATTATATTTTGTGTTATTGAGTCAAAAAGTCAGTTTTTATTTGACAAAAATCTAGCTGCGGCACATAAGATATTTTATAAAGTGAGTAGAGCATCATACAATGGTCATAGGCACAGAATTTTTTTTATACGGTAGATAGGGCAATGAACTATACGTAAAAGGTTAAGAAGTAAAAATCTCAAAAAATGCACATAGCAGATTTTGGTTTGACAACGACGATATGAGCTAATATAGGTCAACGAATGCTTGAACATTATGTTGCAATTATATGGTGTACCCATTGTTCTGGGTATGCAAACACAACAGTGATTTTCCGATGTTCAATACCTGCATGCGTCTCGGCTGCATTTTCGTGTCAACTTGTTTTGCGCCATTAGCATTCGTTGCATTCTATCGGCAGATGTGTGTTCTCTGTTAATTCACACTGTACAGTACATAACAAAGTACAGTGGAACCTAGATAACTCGAAACTTCTATAACTCGAATCAAAGTGATGTTCTGTTCCCCTTCCTTTAAGCCCAAAACCTAAACCTATAACCATGAAATCTTAAACCTTCATAACTTATTATAATCAGTGAGTCCCTTCAATGTATTTTTGGTACAAATTTTAAAAATGTAAAGTGAATTTCTACGTGTAATAGTCATTAGGTAATACCATTGCACCGAATAGTCTCACCGAGTGTCCTATCCAGTTGTAAGATGAGTTTAATTCTCTCTTTGCATCAGACATTTCTTACAGCCCATCCAATTAGTTTAATCCATTGCAAGCTTACACTATTATAGCTATTTCTTCAGTCTAATTGGCAGCGCATAGTGTATCAATGAATAATGGCCTTTGACCATTTAAAATCCAAAAGTTAACCGACGCAACGCAAAGGATACTGTCGTTATCGTGAGCTGACAGATGCCTTACAAAAAATTCAATAGATTCTTTCCCGTTCACAAAAAATATTACTTACTTAAATGTTTTTTTGTATAGTGGGAGATTTGGGACTACCTGCGACACGTTGTATCTAGTAAAAGATATGGATAGAGTGGGCAAAAAATGAAGTTATTGTAAGGTTTATTTATTGGTTAGACGAAATAACAATAGTACGGTATACACCTGATCTGTAATCCTTGTTCGAAATCAAATGCTCCATGAAATTCATCTTAGACTATGTGAAGATTCGTACGACTGTATCGGCAATTTACCGTGTAAATATTTACTCGACGTGGTTCGTTTAGTGTTGCATAATATAAACCAATTTAACATATGTTAAATAATAGTGCTCAATAGTAATCTTACGAAAGCATACATATGCGATCTAGAGTTTGGCATTGTGATTTCCAAACTATATTTTTTGTATCTCAACATAAACAGTTTTGTATTGCAAATTGTAAAATAATACATTTGAATTGCAAGTAGTTTGTAAATAGGATAGTTTACTATGGATTAGTCGTGTCTCGCGTCTGTAGAAGCGCGATGTAAAAAGTGCGAAATTGCTGACCCAGTGACCCAATTGCCGCGTCCATGAGCGAGACAAGGTCAGCCGCCGCCCGCGCCGCGCTGTGCATGCACCACAACTTGTTAGCATTATCATGTTTCAATTATATCAAGTGCTTTTGGATTTTATTGGCTTCTATGCTCTGACGTCATCGGGAGAATAGCGAGCTTCTAGCAAGAGACCGCTCCAAGAGACGTAGTGCATCCCACCACGGTGCTCCAATATAGATTGATGAAGGCGATTAATAGGGTTTAATGACTGTTATCAAACTAGTAATCGAAACTATCGACTTTACACTAGCAGCCCAAAAAGGTCCAATTCTTGACTGTCAACAAACGCGTCTCGCGATGTTATTTTCGAAATACGAGTAATCCGCCAGATTATGAGTTGCAAGCAGAGAGGAATACACAAACATTACAAGTTAAAATGTATAGCAGGTTAAAATATTGAATTAAACATATCTCGATGTGTCAAAGTTTATAATAACAAATGCAGGCCGCGCCGCCGCGATGGGGGACAAGCAACAGTAGTTTCAATTTTATGACCACTCCGCCTTTTAAACACAGAACGAAATTTTAATAAAATACAGTTTTTCTTTAATTGAAAATCTTCATAATTCACGTTAATGCATATGCGTATGATAAAATATGTACTCAGCTGGTATTTATTATTTATTGATCTTTCATTGTACAAAAATACTCAGGGCCATCGCGGAGTCGAGTGGGAGAGAACGTATTTGTCCGCCTATTGTATTCGTCATCAAGGTTTTTAAATTGTAAATAAATAATAAAAACTCATATTTCTAATGTAAGTACCGATTAAGCATTTAGCAGGTCAGGGCACACATCATACAGCGCATAGGTACAAAATTTAAATATTTGGAAACGGGTTTAATTTCCTGAAATTAGATAAGAAACATGCTATTTAAAACCGAAATATTATGGAATTATCCTTATTAGGTTCAGAATCAACATATTGAGGATGATTTTGTAATATTTTTTAATTTTGTAAATTAGTTTCAATAAATAAATGACATCGGTTTATGTAGAAATTATAAATGTTTAATTACGCTGTAGGTACATAACTTAAACAATGTTACTTCTCACGTATAACAATGCTGATGTTTGTAGCCTTTTTCAATAATACTGCATTACATAATTGTCGTATTATACCTACTTACATACATATAATACATTGTATAACATCGATATCTCTACGTGGGAGATAGAGAGACTTATTTGAGAAGAATTATGAGTAGGGATTTTATTATTTTTTATTAGCTCTTAGTTAACTTTCAATGTGGACTCGTGTTAATATTTGGGACAAATGTTGCAAGTTGAATTAAAACTAATTCTGTCGGTCCTATGAAGTTTGATATGACTCACTCCACTTAGGAGTGGTTCCAGATCAGAGAACCCCTAAATGATGAATACCTGGTACAATTAATTGTTTAACAATAAAAGCGTGGTTTTAATATTTCAATTAAAACTATATTTTTTTATAACTTGTCCTATTGAGATTTTCTTATAACATATTTAAAGTAAGTATGTTGCTCCTACACATCTATATCTGTATCTATACATATGTAGTACACGGTATTACCATTTAGCGGGCAGTGAGCATGTGAACAGCCGAATGTTTATACATTCGTTCACCGTTTTACATAACGGCAAAAAATGCCAACAGCCACTATCACAGTCACTTTTGAATCCTTAAACAAGCTTTTTTATTACGTCGTCGCTATGTTTAGCTTTAAAATTTTTGTATGAGATTCAAAGACTTCTGTTATATTATTATTCGAAATAATTAAGCAATTAGCTTATAAGTACGATGTGTTGTAATGTTCGATTTTCGTTATTTATATTCTTTATCTTATTGATTGATTATTGATTCTCTGTACCGTTCCTATTCTACAAGTTAACTTCTCATAAGAAATCATAATCTGTTTTACGGATGTCAAGGGTTATATCCATTTATCCATGAATTGATGCAAAAAATTCATCATACGTCGTAAAAGAAACCTTGATTTTTCACAAAAGTTTTACTACTAGTAACTTTAAAATAGGGATTTTAGTAACAAATACATCAAAATACTGCATAACTGCTGTCCTGCTGTGTACACGTTTGTACATTGTCCGCTATGTGTGAGTGACAAATAATACATTAACCTTCCTACCACCGCGACGTGGTGATTAAGCGTGGGCCTTATTATTTTCTTTATCCAATCGTCTATGGTCACGGCATGTATTTTTTTAAACATTAGCCTTCATCTTTTCGTTAATAATAGATACATTCTTTAAAAGAAATTAGATATGCTTATAACATACTACTGGCTCGCCCTCGCAAACCATATAATGCAAAATGGCACAATTCAGATGTCTGGGATTGTATTACAATTTAGGATGTAAATTGGCTGGGAATGACTCTTGTTAGTTAGCAAGTCCACGAGTAACATGATGAAGAGTTTACAAAGTAAGAGAGGTCTACCGTTTTAACCATTGTTGCTGTTCATCGATCCTGACTATTACATTATAGTTCATTCAATAGCATGGGTATGTAGAGTGCTTATTTTAAAATATGTGCATAGAAATATATTAAGAGATGCGATGGTGAAAAACTGGATGGGAATAAAGGGGATAATTGATAAGGATAACAGTAGATGTGAAGGTGCATCAAATAAAGAGAAGCATAAAAACTAAGACAAGTAGACACAAAAATTGATAAGGCTGGTTTGCCCACAGAACAACAGAACGGATCACACGAAAAAAATTGCGAAGACATAGAGGCTTAGAAAGCCATTAAGGAAAATGTTAGTTTAGCAAATTCAAGAATTATGAGTAATTTTAACGTTCATGAAGCAAACTGTTTTCCAGTATCTATAAAACCAAAGTTATAAGCATATATCGTTCAAACAATATGAAATTAGCTTCAGAACCCTTGTAATATGTTCAAAGCAAAAACCCTTCTACTTAATTAAATTTTATGTGCTCTTAAGGTAGTATCAGCTATATTGCCAAGTCTGGCACAAGAAATTGATGTAACGAACTCTGACTTTTATGGGCTATTAATAGCTTGTGACAAATAACTTGGCATTAAGCCTGTGATAAACTAGAAGGTTCATTCCCTTTAGCCTCCAGACAGCCTCAGGAGAATGACTTTTCATCCTAGACTAAGAGGTCTTCGCAAAGTTCTCACATCTCTTGAAAACATTTACATATTTATGTACTCTTAATCATTCATTCAATTTTCTCGCATACTTCATTTAGTTGGTAGTCATTTAGTTATGGAAAAAAATACTGATCTAATCATTTTTAAAAAGTGAATGACATTACTTTGCTGACAATACTTGATTTATCGCATACTATTTCTAAATTTGAGTAACCGGACTCTACTTCCTAAGTATTTCGTATTAAATTATCTGATCGGAATTGCTTATTCTTACTATATGTCCTTACATAACATGATACCTGAGTTTATTGCGCTTAGTAAAATGATTAGTGCAGCTTTACACGAGCTGTTACGTAATCGGATGACGTGTCAACGTTTTGTAATACATTATTTAAAAGCGATTTGCCGAAGCATCAGTCAATTGAGCTACAAATGGCAATGTAAACATTACTTTACTCTATTTTGATTAGGTAACGATATAGTTCTGCATTGAAATACAGGTCACAACATTGTCACAAGCATATTGGTGAACTTTAAGTGACCTCGTTGCGCAAAAAGGGGTAACGGTAGCCCCCAGTGCAGCATACTGGACGACGGCTTGGAAAGTAATGGCTCGAAAACGGTCACTTTCTCTCGTTGGAACATAGAACGAGTCTTCAGTCTCGAGCCAGATGCCTGCGCGTGGCGACGTGTGTTGTGTCCGCGAGGTGTCGTGTCGTGTGCCTCCTCCCGCCCGACGAGTTTCACACCGCCTGCCATTGTGAATTAGTTGAAAATTCGCCTTCCATACGTGACTCGCTTTAAAACTCGCTTCTGTGGTAACGTGTGCGCAACCTTGTGATTACCGATTTTGCAATGCGAATTGGCTATTCGAGAAACTCCAATCAATAAGTAAGTTCGAATACCTACCAATAATGTTATAAACTTCCTACAATCGGCTAGGCGCGCTCAATCATTAAGACCTTGGAGTGCGTCTTGGGATAATTCAATGTACGTACTTATCTTGTAATACCTAAGGAGATGACTAGTGTTGTGGAGGAGGATTTTAGAGATATATTGGAATTGCTAGGTGTTTTAGTAGACTCGTAAGTCCCAACGCATTAGTGAAAGGTTTCGCCGAAGTAGCTCTGTAAGTAACTAAGTAAAGAACTCGTGGCGATGGCGATGACTCGGCGTACGAGCAAAAAATCTTTACGCGCGAGTGTGAGAGAGACCGATGTAGAGAACCAAACAAGTGCGTTACCCCCACGAAGATTATCTATCTACTATTCATTTTATTTTTATTGAATGCGTAGCGGTTGGGTTAAAATTGAAATTTTATTTGATTCAAAAAAAAAGTATCATGTGTTTAACCAAGCTGATAAAGATTTGGCTGTGAGACATATTGCTGACAATAAATATTCCGTCTCCAATGACATCCTGTTTAGATATCGAGAATACAATCAGAATCCCACCCAGACCAGTAAGTAAACTTGATGACTTCGCTTATCGTGGCTAAAATATCTTTTTAATTAGTTTTGTATAAAATTAACACAACCGGTTTGCGGTGTCCATGCAGGCTCTACTGCAATGATTACCATTATGGCCTAGCTCAGCTGCTGTGAGTAGTTATCAATTTTGTTCTTCGAATATTTTCTGACAATTTCAGAAGTTCTAAATTCTGTTGTGGTAATGTAGAGTTCTGGAAATATATCGTAACATGCACCAAAAACTACACCTACTTACTTTATAAAATTAGTGATATTTCAAATCAGGAACATAATTTTACCTTTCCGTATAAATTAAATTAACAGCAGTAATAAAGAACACCTAACGTCGTGCTATTCTACGTTCTTTAAATTAAACTAAAATTACAATGTCGAAACCTTGACAATGCTATTAGGCTGGACGCGAAGGATTACGATTTAAACCAGTTCCTGTTATGCACTTTGTGATTTATATTTTACCATCTACGTCACAGTAACCTCTGTTATGTGGTTCACGTGTATCGCTTATCGGAGGCGCTTATCTCAGCGTTTCTTTCACTTGTTCTTGGATAACTGCCTTATCTCTCGCACACTCGTATAATATTATCTACACGATTCGATGTTTCGAAACCGCGGTGTCCTTTCTCAGCTCGAGTTGATTCGACGAGCATTGTTATTTGCTGTAGCAACAGTGTGAGGTGAGATGACCTTCCTTTACGCTCGAGCGCGTGGCCATGAGAACTCCTGAAGGTTGCTGTTCTTGTCGGGTACTCGATCAACATTGTGATTCGCGGATCTCATCCGTTCTCCCCTGAAATTCTTGATAAATCCTAATTATATTTAACTCCGGCGATTAGCGAAGCGAGAGTGTCAGTAGAGGTTATGCTTGCTAAATAATAATCACAAGAAACTTTACGAATGAATTTACTGACGCTATAGTTGTGTGCGTGCCAAGCCAATAGGTCGACCAACCAGTCGGCCAGACGGTCTCCCTCCCTCTACTAGCCGTCCTCCGTCTGCCCTCCCCTGCTCCCCCCTCTGTTGCGTTGCGCCAGCCAGCGGGCCAGTCAACGTTCAGACGGCGAATACGTTGCACGTACGTTGTCTGGAGTTCTATTCTTTTACGTCCTAGTTTATTTTTTACCCAGTTTCATATAAAGCCAGTTCAAGTGAGTACTCGAAAACGTTTTGAATTTAGTGTTCGGAGTGCGGTGTTTAGCGTTACGATTTGTGCTCTTTGAGAAGCGTTGACTTACTACTACCGCTTTGTCTTGTTACAGGTACTTGGAACTGGGTGTGAACCTAGATACGGTGTGTGTAGCTTTATGTAATCGTATTTATTTATACTTACTGTTATAGGAAAAAGTGCATGTGTTTTACAATCACCTCCGAGTGTGAAACGTTAAAGCGGAATAGAACGAGATAATGGAGTATTAAATATTAGTGAAGTGTTCGCAACAGTTTTGCTCGTAGTTTGGTGGTCAACGAACAAGTGATCAGTTTGTGTCCGTACGAGAAATAAAGAGGATTACCTATCTACAATAAGTTTTAAAAAGATTTACTCGATGGAAATCGTAAGTAAACGAACATTATTACAATTTTTATCTTTCCTGCTTCTTTCGGTGTCTGAATTTGAGTTGTACGCGATTTTTAGCATACTTTTGTGAAAACCCCATCAGGTTTTAAACTAGATTAATAAAAATGAGTAAGATTGACTGAAAAGGTTACATTTAATTGCCAATTTAATAACGGCATATTCAACAACGTGGGTCGTAAATTTATTTTTGAATGCGAGGACATTCCGACTGAGCAAGCAGCTAATACTGAAAACAGTTTGGAATAATTTAAAGTACCTAATTTAAATCAGAATATTTAGCGTAGTACTTATTGCAAATTATAAGTAATTTAAATTATTATTCTGAAATTTTAAATAAGATTATTTGGTGTTTGTGACTTTACTAAGGCATTCGACTATGCTGATTTTAATATTTTGTGATTAAAGAGACAATAACAATAACTTAAAATATAACTAACTTGATTATAAGTATATTTTATAATCAATATAATCTATTGCGTTGCATTTTGTATGAATGAAATGGATGAAAGTTTATCGCATTACTTACTAAAATGGGAGTCTTACAAGGATCCATTTTGGGTCCTCTTTGTTTTTGCTTCATCGTTATAGTAATTAACCAACTATATTTTGCTATATCTATCGAAATTTGCGTAGTCTCTGTTTAGCCCAAAAGCATCCAGAACTAAGAAGTAGATTTTACTGTTCTCGTAATACTGAAGGAATCGATAGGCCACCAATTGCAGGTAGGAACTATATCTGTAACGTGGAACAATCAACTCGTTCGACTTGTTTTTAACACGCTTATTTATTTATGGCTTCAACATTCAGTGACCTTTTAGACTTGATGGCCTGTGTTCTGACCTCTACAAACTAGATTTCAACAAATAGGCACTTTACTTGTGACCTTGAATTCATTTACCGGAGAAAAAAATACATGTATGTAATGACCTGCCTATAGGTGTACTGTTCATGGAAATTTACCGCGTTTGCTGAATGATAATGAATTTAAGAAGTTCGCTAGTTTGATTAATGAACTTGCCTAATCATTCCACGGTAAATAATGGGGTATTGACCGAAAGCAGAACCTTGAATCATTATCTCTGAGTAAATAGGTAGTTAATTATAGAACATCCTCGTTCGCAACTGAGTGAACTTCGTAATTTGAATTACCATTTAAACATAATAATTTTGGCACGCGTAAAACGTAATGATTAAGATCCTTAGCGATGTGAAATGTATTCATCCTGTTATACCTATGTATAGTTTTTTTGTTGTCGTATGGTTGTTGTTGAAGCTTCTTCGAGGTGGAGACGTAGTTTACGATGATGAACACACTAACTTATCTTTTTATTAGCTCCAAGTCAATGGACACCGAATTTAATGAGTCACGTATTTAGATGAGTTTATCATAATATTGTAATAATAATTTCGAATATAAGCACTTCATATTTGTAAACATAAGGATTATTTTCCGTAGCAAAGTGATGGCGAGTTGCTGGTACTCGAACAATTTCCTTGGAACTAACCATGAGTCAGGCTCAGAATATTGTTTTAGTTTTTGCGATTCATATAAGCATAAAGCATTATATTTAGTTGTTTTTTTGCACGGTATGTATTCATAAACTTATCGTCGATATAAGTAGCACCAAAGGCGTCACCGACACGTAATCGACTAGTTTCCGAGTTGAAAGAAACTCATGAGTACAGTGGGCAATTAGCTATTTTAATACTAGAAAATATTATCTATTTTACGATTACGGTCCCAAATTTGAATTTGGAATATTTTTCGGTTTATGTGCGAGGTGATTCGATTCCCATTCTATAGTAAATCGCTATTCATGATTATGTGTGTGATAGGGATGGGATGAAATGAGTTTTATATTGTATTTATCACTTTCCGTCAACAACTCTGTCGGAGCGCTGTGCTGAGTTGCTGAGGCTGCGGTCTTGGTGCTATTTCATCGCAGTGTTGCGGTTTCCAACACTTCTGAGCCGGTTAAGGATGTCAATACTGAATCTATAATGACATTATTAAACTTCGTCAATACAAATTATGAATGAGGCTGCCCGTGTTATTAAAATCTACTTCAACTTTCCGTGTTTGCTTTGGAAATAATAGCGTCATGAGAATAACATTTTTGTATTTGATATCGTGACGTTGTAAATAGTTTTGTTATCAATTTATCATGTTTGTTAGCTTACTTTCTATGTCACTGACAAGAAGCGTTGCGAATGTGCCGATTTATACGGAAATTCAAATTTCTAAGAATCAAAAGTCAAATTATGCAATTTAAAAATATGCATTTTAAAATTGTTATAATCACTGAAGTAGAACTAATCACGAACATACATCTTCAGTGAAGATTGGAATGAGTCATGAATAAATAATTCTTAATTTAAATTAGGAATGAAGCAAGCGACCCTAGTGTCAGCGAGTTAGTACAGCCGGTAGAGTCGGTAGAGTCGGTAGAGAGGCGAGTACCGAGAGCCGTAAGTGGGTCAAGGCGCGCTCAAACCGCGTTTCCTACTCGCCACGAGGAAGCCACTCGTTACTCGCGCGCCCGAGACTCGCCGCCATTGAAACAAAACTCTGCAACACGCAACACCAGCCACAATAACGTTACAGTCGGTTGTCGTTTTGACTTTATTACGCAACTTTAGCTTACGTAAATCTGAATTGTTACTTGTGACATGATGCTGACCACGTTTCTCAGATGGGGGACGACTTAGAGAAATACTTGTGTACTTATAGATTTACGTAAATATTACTCTTCTTATTACGAACTTCGTAATGGCGCGTTTTTGAATTGTAACTTCTTTAGCCATTCTGAGAATAAAAATTCAAGGTCGCAATTTGTAAAATGTAAACCCCTGAGTACAATAAAAGGGAAAATAATCATTCAGCTTGCAATACTCGACACAACTTAAATTAGAGTTTGAAACACAAACGCTTGTAAATAAAAAGTAGATTTTTAAACGACAACGGGACAGATTATACTTTTGATAATGATACGATTCGATCGATTAAAACTGAATAGTTTTAAAAATGGAACATGACAATATTGCCAATACAGATACAAAACTAGAAACAAGTCAGTTTCAGTAGGTCAGTCGATAACACAATCTAATTTTATTTCGGGTCAAGGATGTCAAAGATAAGCGGTATAGTTGTATGAAATCGCCAATTAGGCTTTTCACTGTTATCAAGAGCCGGGCGGGAGGCGAGCGGGAAGGGTGAGTCAGTGGGTGGCTGGTACTGCTAGTAAACAAACTGCATATAGTTTGGGTGATAAGCGCAGTTTGCACTATCCGCGTACATTGAGCACCGACCCACATAGATAGTCCTTATCATTTGTATGATAATGCCCTGACACTTTCTCTATTTTGAGAGCATAACTCCTCAACGGAGAGAAGGACCCGGAGGTTTTATTGGACATTATTTTCAAGACTTTAGACTTATTATAGGTATGTACCTACTTCATAGTATAGCCACGAAACAAAAGTTATACCTGCGCGATCTTTTTTCTTTAAGTTATAATACAAAATTAAAAGCCTAATGTCGCTCCTTTGAGTTAAATAAACGCAACTCTCACTATCGTTTCTTGTAAATGCCGTGAAATCCATATTATACCTAACTGTATACAATACATATTTGCGGAGATTTCAGTCGTATTAGGGTCAACCGGGCAATGACTTTTCGTTCCCATTACTGAAAGCTCGACCGTCTCAAATATAAACTAAAGTAAACAGTTTTGCAGTTGTAAAAAAAACTTTATAACTAGGTGAAAACAAATCCCGATCCTTGACACTATCACTTTATTTCAGCTACTCTTCTCAAAGCTGGATAAACATTTATACTGTCACTAAGATCAAATTTCATTTAGAGACAAAATGTTTTCCATTAGATAAACTATTTAGCTTTAATAGGATTAACCTAATTATTATTTTCTAACATCGAAGTTTTCACTCGGAAGATATAGTAGGTACCTACCCAGTTTCAGTTGAACATAAATCCATGTTCCATCTTTGACCCAAGTTTGAAGACGAGATTCGGAATCAACAGTTACCTTTCAAGTACGTTTCGATGACGTAAGTAACGTATTTCGTCGAATGTCATATTATTATGTCCAGCGTCATCTGTAAATGTAACTCAAGAATTCGGTCGCGACAACACATGTACCGCTGCACCAGCAGTCATCGGGTATAACATTGACTTTCACATTGATGTAACTGCTTCGCCCCCCCTTCCCCCGAGTGATTAGGTAAATGTTGCGCGCCGGCTTTCACCCCACTTTCACCAAGACTTCCGCGTCGGTACCGACACCAGCTAGACTGCGGAGTACTAAGTAACGTTAAGCGAGTCTTGTAATCGAATGGATTATTTACTAGCGCCCCCCCCCCACGGCTTACCACGAATACAGAACAAAAGATTTCAAAATCGGATGAATAGTTTTAAAGGTTACGTCGTATTAACTTACAACTATTACTACTCATTGTTAGTAATGTTCGTAAATTAATTAACTTGAACTACGAGTAAATGAAAGTAATTTTGTCACATCGCCTCATAAGGAAATACGGCAAAAATGTTTTTACTGACTAATTAATTAATTTTACTGTTACTTCTTAGCAAACGATAGATATTCTATTATGAAGACGGTTACAAAATTCTTACCTTCAAATTGCGTACTTAAAACTTACTAAGCAAAACCTTATCAAGTGCGTCCAACAAAATGAAAAATAATTAAGGAAATATAATCAAAACCTGCAAATTGTTAATTTTAAATTAAATTGAAGTTTTCAGTCAATACATTACATACACCTCAATATACACACGTAATTAAAACGCAAAATAAATAAGATTCTATTAAACTATGTATCTACTTAGTAACCGACGTAACAACATATTATTTAAGTAGTCGGAAGTATTTATGTGTTTACGTAATTAAAAGTTATCTACAATGACATTAATTATCAAGATAACATTAACCTCTTATTAGTACGTCGCTAGTGAGCCTATGACGACCGCTTATCACGATAACATTGTGATATAATGATTTATGGTTAGTTGAAGGTTTTCAATACTGATACTACAGTCAATGAATCCTTGTAAAATGGTAGTAAAACTGATTATAAAATGTAAAAATATGTTATTGTATATTAGTGAAGACAATAAATGATGTAAGATCATCAATGATGTTAATTATTAACCCATTCAGTGCCCCAAACGCGTATGTGCATTTTTAACGCTATTAAAATACGCTCCGAACGCGTATACCAATTTTTAGGGACACTGTAACATGGCGAGATGGTTTTAACCATTATTCTATATTCCATGGTTATGTTAACGTAGAATTCATAAGCTCGTTCATATTGCACCGATGGTTGCTATCGTCATTAAGTCGATAAAACTTGTCGGCTTAATAGTTTTGTCAGTCATAAATTTCCATGAACGTCCCGAGCACAGCGAGTATCCATCTGTGTCTTTCGTCATCGCGCTATGCTCCGTTATTTATTGCGTGTACTGCGCAGGAATTTAATAAATTGTTCCGGTCGGTGATATCGTACGATTATAATACGGATGGCTTCAATGCAAGCGTCTATTGCTTTTACTCAAGAACTTTACCCTCAAGAACTCATCGCCACTTACCATTAGGTACGATTATAGTATCGGCTCATCGCCACCTGACTTGGCTAGAATCTGAAAGGGACAGTTAGATGCGCAGATCAAAAAGCAGAGCAAAACGACTTCTGAGCATCTAATACTATCTCTTTCAGACTCTTACCAAGTTACTTGTGAATGACTATACACTAATGCATTATCTTATAAATAGTGAAAAAATGCTGTCATGCATCCAGGTTTAATCACCGTGGAATACGCTACAGACTTTGTCCGAAAGTGACCGGTGTCCAACCGGAGAATAGAGGCCAATCTTACACTTAAACCGAACCCGAGTCTCGATGACCTAAACAGGAGCTAGTCAACTAGCCGCCGTATATAAAGCAGGTCAGATGCGAGCGACATTGGCACGCTGACCTACTACAACGTTTAGCTCACACGTTTCCACTACTTTACCTAATATCTAGTATAACCGTTTAGCCGGGATGTATACAATCGAAAGTATATAGCAAAGCAATTCGAGATTATAATCGATATATTTAACGTGTATTAATGTTGTTTTAATCTGTTGCTTATTAGCTACGAAGTAATTACTAAATGAAGCGTAATTGATGACCGATTTAGAAACATCGGGCGCGGTTAGTTCGAAGGATGACCGTTAATGAAGACAATTTCTCAAGCGTTTCATGGTTTGATGCACATAAATTAGTTATAGTCGTTAAATAGTAGCAGTTAGTCGTCCAAACATCCGGCATTTAATCTGATCCCTCCAATCCGCAAGTGCTGTGTGGACAATGCCCCGACTATCAGCCTCTGTGCCTTGCTGATAATAAGTTCAGGCCAATTACTTATATTATTTACTAGCTTATGCTCGCGGCTTCGCTCGCGTTAAGAGTTAAAACTTTCATCCCCTATTTTATCCCCTT
>DWKA01000408.1:0-17351 GCA_018249155.1 Panoquina ocola ocola
AAGTAATTAGTCGATAGTTCCGAAATAACGCAAGTTAGGGAAAAAATACTGAATGCACTAGACAGATGGCGGTATAAAATAGTTCTAAATGTACCGGACAGATAGCGTTATGTGAAATCGATTATTCCCATTTTTTAAGCTTTTGAAGGTTTCACTTCTAACACGCGTGAATTGCACACGTGTTATTTTTTTCAATGTCTGAATATTTATTAAAGTATCTATTTTGTTTCGCAAATAGTAGCAAAAGTGATTAACTAGGACCTATATATTGTGTACCAAGTACCAATTCATTACCATATCAAGTTATCCAGTCCTTAAAAACACAGCGCGTGCACGTTGACAGCTGTAGCATTGGTTTTAAATTGCTATAAAAGAAAAATCGACTACGAATCAAAGTAAATTACGCGAATTCGTTTTATTTGGAATTGTAGCTTAATCAGCAATTAAGTCATGTTTGAAGAGGTTCACGCACGCGCCTTGCGCCTCGGGCACTTCTGTTTTTAAAACTCAGTAATTACATATTCAGTCATGGCTCACTTACTGTTTGGAATTATTATGGAAATTATCTATAAATAGCGCTGCTTATGCTGCTCACTTGCCCCTTTTGTGATCATTTAAATACCATTAAAGTATATTTTTTTAGTCAGTTACAAGTGTCCTTTCTAACTTATTATGTTGAAAAAGATAATTATACTCGTAGGTACACTTTTAGTAATAATTACCATTCCACAGCCACTAGTTTACTTACATTATTCAGAATTTCTTCTACCGTCAAAGATGGCTATTACTTGAGTACTTGTTATTTTTTCTCAAATGCATAACAGAAAAATAATTTGGTTTTACAGATAAGTTTTGATGAAAAACTAAGTAAAATAAAAGATATCCTTAATAGTGTAACCTTCCTTGCCCAAAGCACTAGTGTTATTAGTAACGGGACCCTATTATTTACTAAGACTTTGCTCTTCGTCTGTCCGACTGTCAGCGGGCTGTATCTCGTTAACCATGATAACTAGACAATTGAAATTTTCACACATGATGTATTTCTATAAATACTAAAAACAGAATAAAATAAATATTTAAAGGGGGCTCCCATACAACAAACGTGATATTTTGGCTCGATATATTAACGGCAACAGAAAGATCTTGAAATGTTCCCAGAATATTTATTAGTTATAAGTACCTACCTACCTATCTACATGTTAAAAATAAACAATAATGTGATTTTATGCCGTTTTTTATAGAGAATACGGAACCCTTCGCGCGCGAGTCCGACTCGCACTTAGTCGATTTTTAACTAATGAAATCATTATACATGTAGGTATGTATATCTAATCAATAGTTCGCGCATTATTTACACGTGGATAGACAGCCGACAAAATTACGGATTAAAAGGTTTTCACAAAAAGTTTAGAAAAAAGTATGAAATGGTACAGATTCGGCTTCGTCACGCACGATTCACTGTGATGATTCACATCGGATTGGAATGTGTAACAACATGTTACAACATTATGTCAACATCATGTATGTACCTATGTGAAGTCATAGCACCATAACCATAGCAGTCACATTGATACTTATCTCGGGAAGTCATCATTTACCCCGAGATCTTGGATACACATTAATTTTCTCGATTGCATAACAGTAATTCGCGTTAGATGGATCGCGCAGCGGTTCCTAGGGACTGTCATTACAACGGTTTCCAATCGCTCCGTTCGTACTGAGGCTTGCTAGTTCTAAGTACAAAGTGGTTATATTTACTATGTATAATAACTTCCTTCATGTGGGTACATAGTCGACAAATAAATTCGTTTCTTAACACGATTTTAAATAGACACTGTCAATGAATATCGATACCACGTGTAAGAAGTGTAAAGTCCGACCGCATCTGAACTTCTACAGCCATGTGTGACTCATTCAATTCAATAAATTCGAACGTAGCGAGCGTAAATGAAACGTCTATGCGCTAAAAAGGGAAAAAGCTTGGGAGCGTGCTGTTTTAATCCAAGCCGTCACTACAATACTGGAGAGGCGTTTATCTCGGCCGGGAAGGAATTTACACGACGCATACGCTCGACCACGGTGACAAATGAGTGTGCGCTTATCTCGCAGTGTCGCCGCATCGGCCACTTTCCTCCGACACTTTTGTTGGACACTTTTCTGTCGCTCCCGTCTCACCTTTGATAAAATTTAAAAGTACTTTATTGAGAGTTTGTACACCGTTTAGTGAGATCGGATATTTTAATGAGCCCCCGTGTGACTTACTGGATCCGTGCCACAGATTAACTACAAAACGTTTTACGCCTTCGACTAGATAAAGCGCTAAGTACGATTAAATTGTATAGCTGTAAAGCTGATTGTGTTGGATGTAAACACGTTGGGTGTAAATATAGCTTATGCTTGCTGTGATATATTTTACACATTAGTCTAGTGTGAACACTTCTGGCGTGGATTACGTTCTGATGTTTAGATAATTATGAGTCAAGTGTAATAAATTGAACAATTGCGTTATTGCTTAAAATTCCCTGCTGGGCATATCAAGCCTTGGCATAAAGATTTATTACAGGAAATTTCTTAAAAATTACCATTCTGCTCACCATTTTACGTAAGGTACTTAATGTACTGTACTTAATATACCTACCTATAATGTATTTTTATATTACTTTTTCACAAAACTCGGCGTAGGTATCTGCTGTAATATATTATTAAGCAAATATTATGAAAGGTGCAAGTAATCATCTCCCTATCTTGTTGTTTACGGTAAAAAGCTTCGAGATTAAAATCAAAATGTATTGTCACGACTAAAACTCTATACAGATATAAGGATAAAGATAAATTCTTTAAAATGTTTGTACAAGTACTAAGAATGGTTGAAATTTGTTTGTAGATATATTTAATTAATAAGGACGATGTAGTATTAAAATAATATATTATCATTACATTTTTAAAACTTGATATTCCCACACTGATATTACCTATGGCACAGGACTGATTATATCGCTAAACTCAATATTTCCTTATCATTTCACACAGAATAAACCCTTTAGATTTTATATACCGACATTTCCTGATTGTTTTATGATGTAGCACATTGTAAATTATATTTATACATGCAAACAAAGTTCTCACGAGTTAAATGTTATAACACTCGTAATCGTAATATCGATATTTCGATGAAGTTCCACGGTTCGTGATCACGGTTGCTTTAACTATGTTCCATAGTAATTCAACTTTAAAATTACTCGTTATCCTTCCCAAAATCATATTATTTTTTTTGCAGGTCGAAACATCTCGAACGAGGAAACACTTTTCTGCCAAACCCGTTCACTGAGCAACAAGGACGATGACTCCGTAGAAGTGGTCGCAGCGAAACCTATCGCCATCTGGTGGCACGAGTGGGACACGACGTCGGCGGACGTCGAAACACCCATTCTCCTCACGTGCCCATTAACCGAACCTCTATTCGAACCTTCAGTAGTCTCAATCGTCACCGAACCCTGTGATGACCCTACAAATGGCTTTATAATACAACCTGCAAGGAACAGTTACAAGCGAACATTCACCGTCTGCGTCAAAGACATGATTTTCGACAATGACATATCACAGAATTTAATTGAATGGATTGAAACCAATAAAATACTCGGTGTAGAAATAATAGATATTTATATAGATAGAATACCGCAGAAAATGGAGGACGTTTTACTTTACTATCAGCAATTAGGCTTCGTTAGATTATTTCAAGTTCCTATTAAACATAAACCCAACAGATCTCTATGGCAGCGACGCCGGGATCACATTATAACTTACAATGACTGTTTATATAGAAATATAAGAGAATCTGAATTTGTGTCTCCGTTAGATGTGGATGAAATAATCTTACCTAAGATAGCGTACACATTATCAAGTCTCGTTAAACGCTTAATTAATCAGGGATGGGATCCGAAAAGGTATTCGGCTATTCTGGTCCAAAATGTATTTTTCTTTGACTTCATGCAAGGTATACATCGGTATAAGCCTAAAAATGTTAATATTACTAAAAATAAAGTTTATATAAAACGAGATGATGTTCGGATACTTGGAAAGGAGGATTTAGGAATAGAAGAAATAGAATTAGTAGATGATAGTAATAGTTTAAATAATGATAGTGTACAAGAAAATTTATTGAGCAAACCAATTGACGGGAAGTATAAATGTAAGAGGGACGTTCCCGTACCCAAATTAGCTCGTCATATAGTGAGCTCAGCCATGGTCAGTCCAGTAGGGTACTATAGTAAAAGTTTAATGCACACTAAGAGAGTGTTGACAGCATTTAACCATTACCCATTGGCCAGCTTGGGGACTTCTGGGTTTGCTGGATGGTCGGCTCCATACAACGAAGTACAACTTAATCATTACAAGGTAATTATACTGTTTACGTACCCAATAAAGATTAAATACTAAAATAAGAGATTTGTCCCTGTAAAAATGTAAAATTCGCTAAAGGCCTAAAACTATCAGCAGCAACGGTCGAAAAAATATATTATAAGAATGTTTACAATAATTTGCCTTGATAAATCTTAAACTAACTTACAATTAAGAAATAAGTACATCGTTGCTAAAATCTTACGACCTAATTAAATTAGATACGTTTATAAGTTTATTACCAAGTAAATGCATCCGAGGATTATTTTATATTTGCACAATTCTTACATACTGACTTAAAATCATTTAAACAGCTACGTAGATAGATAGCGTCTGAACAACAAGACAAACTAATTCATTTCTAAACTAAGAAATTAACTGATAATTTTAGTGCCTATAATTGTTTGACTGCCTATATTTCTTAGAAGTCATTTTAATAATTGCAGCAAATGATAGAGCAACAGCAATTATTTTGTTGCAAGATTCACAGCACGTTTCCGAACGTTTATGTAAATAACGTGTTACGCTTAGGTTCGTATAATGTCGAATTGCCAGTTCGCGGTAAGTTTCAACCTGTCTAGCTAACCACCATCGGTTTCAACCGCAAATATCTTGGATTCATTCTAAGTAATCACTTGCTCGGAATATTGTTATTCTATTCTAGGTCGTTTTCAATGGCGTCTTGTTAATAAATATCATAAATAATTATTCATGCAAAGAAAAAAAAACACTGTATTAATCGTTATACCGAATTTCGATTGTAGAGCAAAGCTCTTGTACCTTGTACATATTGTTAGAGTATTAATATTAGTAACTACATACTGAACCTTGTTCATTGAAAAATAGCGAAGTGATAGCTATATTTTATATCCATTAATAATATTTTTTTAATAAAATGAATGGCGATACCAGAAGATCAGAAGTTAACGCATTCACTGCCACCCTCCTACGCCCAGTGCGTCTCAAAATTGGCATATGGTGTGCCCCTAACACGTAAACGTATATAAGCGTCCTTAAAAACGGACATACGCGTCAGGGGCACTGAATGTGTTAATAGATATTTGTACAAAATAATAGCTTTGACTTTAGTATATTATTATAATCACAGAGATTTAGTAAGGTCATGCAGAACTATTGGTAAGCGATTATTCAGTAACACGCATCTTGGCAGTGCCGCGGTTAACTGAACTGTTACCTAAATAACAGCACCGTCGTGTCGTAGCACAAGTCGTGAATGTCGTGATACACGACGAGAGTGCGCGCCGCAAACAAAATGCACGTTACTATAATACTATAAATTATAATAATAATAGGTATAACATTGCTAAAATTATACTTCTACATTAAAAAGTATTACATTATGTACGTAAATAGGTATTGATTTTTGTCCGTATCGTATCAAACTACATATTGATTAACAGAAAGTTGCGATGGTGTCGTTGGCAGTTGAATGATTTAAAAATAACATTACTAATAATAGCATGGCCGTACCCAGCTCGTGATCTGAGGAGGGGCAAGTCACGTTTTTGCGTAGAAGAGACCAAATCAAATGCTTTTGGACCAAGATGAAACTTTTAGGGGTCAATTAGTTCATTGGAGCTAATAGAAATACATTAGAATTCCAGGGGGCATCTGCACTCTTTCCCTGGGTACACCCAAGCACACAAATATAATATACTAGCTCGCCCTCACGTTACTTCGGTAAAAATATACTACATATTCACCCCCTTTAGGGAATAAAAACTATCCTATATCCTTTCTAGGGTCTCGAAATATCTCCATGCCAAATTTCAATAAAATCGGTCCTGTAGTTTCAAAGCCTATTTGACCCAAAGAAAAATTAAATCTTTTCTCTTTATCATCTAATATATAGAATTTCCATGTAACAATGTTAGTTACCGTACTCCTACTAAACGGCTGAACCGATTTGTATGAAATTTTGTGTGCATATCGGGTTTTTTCACCCGTCTACCAACAACCTTTATTTTTTAATAGTATGTTTCCCGACGCGAAGCGAGGGCGGGCAGCTAGTATTAGTATAGATTAAATGGTTATATTATCATCATCATCATTACAACCCATAATCGTCCCTCTGCTGGGTCTCCTCTCACAATGTGAGGGGTACAGGCCATAGTTCACACACCTTTAAGAACTTTGTGGAGAACTCTCAGGTGTGCAGGTTTCCTCACGATGTTTTCCTTCATCGAAGCAAGTGATAATTAACTAATAATACGCACATAACTTATAGAAAATTAGTGGTGCGTGCAGGATTCGACCGCGCGGCCTCCCGTTCGAAAGACCAACGTTCAAACCCCTAGGCTATAACTGATTTTACTAGTTTAGTGCTTAGTACTATATATTAAATGGTTATAATACAAGTGGTTATAATTACAGGAATCGTGCAACACGACGATGGTGGTAGAATGTGCAGCGTACGGCACGCGCGCGCGCATCGACCGCACCGCGCTGCGGCTACAACGCCGCGTCGCGCGCGCTCTCGCCCGCGCCATGTGCTCGGGAATAAACATTAGCTAACATTATGAGTTTTATTTTAAAACCCTTGTTTTAGTTGTGAGGAGCGAAGTTGTAGAGAGCGCTAGGAGTGACAGCAACTCTACAGTGGTAATAAAAAAAAGTGATAATGACCATATCAATAACAACAATACACTAGTACATTAAGAACAGATACAGCTTTTTCAAAATTCTTTGCAATTCCAGTTAAGAGTTTGATAATAAAACAAATAATAGGTAATAATGCTTGTAGGTCTCAGTTTGATTCTTTAGAATATCATTTAATATGCAATAGGTGTCATCACAACACAAATAGCAACAAATGTAAAGATCAATTTTGATGGTAAAACATCCTGTTTTGTAAGATAAGACATAATTTGTCTTTATTTGTAATCTACAAAATCAAGTATCGAGTCTTATCAAACAACTTCGAGTGGATAAAGAAAAGTGGAATAATAGAAACTCCTATAATAGAAACTAAGTAGAAATGCATCAGGTAATAAAACATAAGATGTGTTTAACATTTTCTATCACCTGAAAAAGCAGGATTTTTTCATTCCAGCTGTGTGACTAGTCGTCAAGCTACATTGAAAGAGCCCATACTTCGACGAAAGTGTGCAATGTACAGTCCACTTAACAATCTCATTTCTCGCTACATAATGCATAAAACTTTTTATATGAAAGCTCGTTTATCGTTGTGATTGTTAGTAGTAACTAACGACCAAACTAAACTCCGATTCTAAATCTCCAGGACACTAGTTTTCTCTACATATGGTGCACAAACTCCAAATGGACTCGTGGCATTGCATAACCCGCATTTAGCGGTGAATATACAGTCTGCCAGGTATTCTTTAAATGCCAAACACCCCTTATAAGGTCGCTTCCACGTGCCACTTTCGTTTCTAAAAGCGATTGTGTGTTAAGATAATAATACTACAACACAGAGACTTGAAATACCCACCTTTTTACTCTGTTGACTCGTCGTTATGTTTTTGTACATAAGTATGTTTGCGGCATTGTTTACGACCTCTTACTGTGTATGTAAAAATGATGCCACATTCAAGCACGCGTTAGAAAAGGCCTTTAGTTGAGTACTTTACTTTTCTTACCTTTAAAGCTATGGGCAAAGACACAGACATGTATGGCAAACAAGTAATGTGGATTTACTGTCGGTAATTTCATAGTTACCTAATTGGATGTGAAACTACAACATACGAAAATGGAGATATATACAAAAATAGTATTGTACTACTGAACAAATTTCTTTATTAGGTAGATATTTCTATCATAAATTTATAACGCTTTTGTTGTCGTCGTTAGAAATAATTGAAGCCTTAATTTCAAAATTAAAATCAAAAATAGTTAGGTAGGTAGGTACTTTTTTTTCATATAAACAAAGATGAGATAAGACATTATTGTACAATTTGTTAAAAGAACAACACAATTCATATTCTTAACATTTATTGTGTTCTCATACCTGCGCCATACTTTTGTGTTCATTCATTTGACACGTAGAGCTTTTCATGAAATTATTATTAATCTAAAGACGTATGAGAACACAGAAAGACATTTATTATCATGACTTAGGTATAACCATTTTACGATTGTACGTACTTACATAAACAATACCGATAACCATTAAAAGCTTAAGAATGTAACACAAAATAACAAAAAACATCGCACGTGCAAAACAATAAGCTATTCTTGATATATTGTACGTCCAACAAAAGAATAAAAATCATCATGTCATCCATCTCCGACGAAACAAAAATAGAAATTGCATACTAATGTACTGTATAATTTATGAATACGAAATTGCAATGTGAGCCGCATAAAGGATGTCCATATAAAGATAAGGTAAGTTCCTTGAAACGTTTATAGAATTATCTCGGTGGCACGTGCGGAGTATTCGAGATGGCGAAAATAAAACGATTTTCAAACGAAAGCACGTCGCCTTCGCCAATGAGCTAAATGATCGACGATTATAAGGAATCCAATGATCTTTCTCTGGGGAGATAGCGAGCCTGATAAATGAGATCGATTTATTTCAGTGTTCAGTAAATCTGTCTGTTGTTTATCAATATTGAAGATATTCCTGCGGCGAGCGGCTAGTTAGTATATTATTAGGTACTTACCTATAGACGTTGGTTTTTTTTTATGTTCCCTCTGCTCTCTATACCTACATTGTGTATTCGAGTTACTCTTGTTAGGAATACTTGCGCCCTAAGCCGCTTTAGTAAAGAACTAAACAGAATAAGTAAGAAGATATGAGTTTAATCAAATCGATAATAATCGTCTCTATTTTTATTAGCTTCGAAAAGTCCATGATTTATTATTGTTGTGAATAATATAAAAGACTTCGTAAAATAGATTCGCAGCTACTAAAATGCTTCGTAAAATAGATCGGCAGTAAAAACAATATTAGACAGCGTGATATTTTGTGCCATTATATTACAGCTCCTTGATGTACCATAACCCAAGTAATGTAATGCTTAGATGCAAAGTTTATTTGTGTGCAATCGTGTGTAGCGAAATAAATCGGTAATGTTGTTATAATGATGTGTGGGAAGATGGCCGAACGTTCATTTCCTTGTAGTAACGACGATAATCAACAAAAGCAAATTGCCAAAACAATTGCAATGGCTATTAAGCCAAATTTGCGAGGCACCAAAGTACAAATTATTTAACAGTTCCTTATGGTGAAGAAAATATCGCCATCAACAACGTTACTTGTGTACTGTACTGCACAGCTGTACTGCATACAGTACTCTGAAACAATAATGTTAAGACGCCGTGTTTTGTAATTTTAGATAATGTGTTTACCTATATAAATTCCGAACTATGGAGTACCTACTTACTCTAAGAAAATTATATACGATATAGTTTTTTAGTAATTAATTAAAAGAGAATTGTGTGAGGCAAAGTATGCTAATTTGAACCTGACCTATTCTTATAAGTTCTCAAATGATATTGCTTGCAGTCGAAGAACACTCCCCGTAATGCTATAGACTTTCTAATCGCAAGAACTCATTACTTGCCTAAGTATACAGCATAATAACAAGACCATAAAGTTTTTAAGCGTATACTTGAGTGAAATAAAGATAAAGAGCGCGGAGGTGCCTCTATCTGTTCACAATTTACGTACAACGTCGATAGAAGTCTCTTATCTGGCGAGAAATTTTTACGCGGCGTTGCCGGCGTAGCGTCGTATTGCCAATACACTGACAATTAGTGCCATGTTTACGATGTATAGAGCATGAATTTAACTAAAAAGCGCAATAATCAAGCTTTAAAGTAGTATTTACAAGTGTTTAGTTTAGATTTAAGGCCAGTCGGCTAAAAGCGTTTCTTCATTATGCAAGGATATTATTAGCTTGATTTTTACGATACTTCAGTAGTACTTGTATTGCAAATTTTAATACATAGATATTTTATGTTCGTAAACATACTTCTAAAATATGTTTCTAACCTTCTTGAGGGCGACTTGTTTTGATGTCACAATAATGCCAAAGATACATTAGGCAACAGACTGATGTGCCGCGACACGGGTCGCCAGCGAAGTCAGGCGACGGCGACGTCGCGAGACTTCGCCAGACTTCGCTCGACATGTCACCGATTCATGTCGCGGCACATTTGTCGCCTACTGTGTGTTTGGCTTAACAGAATAAATATGAAAAAAATTACGGAACAAATTCAAGGAATAAACATACATATCTCTCATTTTTCTTCAACACCTATTTATTCCGGTTTAGGGTACACTACTAGTGTACAATATACCTTCAACAATTAGGTGGTTTTGAGCAAAGTCGCAATACAGTCACTAAAAGCCCTTCTCTAACAAGTTCCTGTATTTGTAATAGGTACATTAGCTATGTGTGGTAAACAAAAGAAAAATGTAGAGACTGCGGACGCCCCAATAACTTGTAAATACGTGAACATGAAATGGACACCATATGTCCCCATGATAGCGGCCCTACCAGCCGAGGTAAGGTCAGATTCGATTACCGACAGATACTTATTAAATGTTTGTTCTCGGCGTTAAGTGATGTCTTAATTCTGAATGTCATACACGGCGCGAGAGAGTCATAATGCGAGATCACTTGTCTCATGTGTGCGTGTGTAGGTGTATGTGTTAGTTTCTTTTTTAAGCATTTAATAGCATTTACAAGTCCATTTGACGTCGAATCATTTATTAATCTGTGGTCCTGTCAGGTTCCAGTGATATTTCAGTACACAGGACGGTACAAACTTATCTGGGAATTGATGACGGGTGCCAGATTTGTTCGAGGTACTATCAAGGGTACTATTCATTCATTAATCAATGACATTTTAAATTATTCTTGTAAGTGATCGATGAGTAAAGTGTTTCTCTATTGTTACCGAATATAATGAGTAGACCTATGTCTAATAATTTACAAAGATAAAATTCGAACCATCTATTAGTATGTAGCAGCACAGTTTTAGTGTAAGTAGTACTTAGTATTAAGTTCCAAATGTATGCACAACTATAAAATATACGCAACTTATTTAAATTCTTCATCAAAGAAAGATTCGTCGAAAGCAGGTAATTGTAGCAGTTGATTTACAAATTGACGATAACAATTGATTTAAATTACAAATACAGGGTACTTTGTCGATGTAAGTGCACTATACAGTCTATGGTCAGCTAATAAATTAGCGGCTGTCGGTGTTAAGTTTGGAAACGCAACCGAAGGCACTGATTCATTTACAGCATCAGATAACATCGGCTAGTTTATTGGACATTGTGCGTACTCGATGCGGTGCCCAGATACGCTGCCTGCATCCATCAGCCGTGCCGATGGAGAGTTAACCTGAAAATACCATTATATGCCGCGACTTGCTAAATAAACGGATTGGAAATAGGGTGTTTGTACCAGTAGTGGTCATTTTTGATCAGTTTTGATTTAAACAATAGTAAACTTCATGTATAGTTTGACACTACTAGCTGACGAATTAGTGAATGGAATGTAAGTAGTGACTTAAAATTCTATTTGATAAAATTAAAAAATTAGAGTCTCACCGCGGCTTCAGTATCGGCAAGGTATGATATTTTAATCATCTGATATGTGTAAATATTATTTACAGTACTGTTTATAGTAGGATCATATCACATAATGGTAGATGGTAATGGTAAATAAAAAAAAAAATAATAAACCGCTGTATAGATATTATCTTATTTATTTAACCATATTTACATAAGTTAACATATAATATGGAACATAAGACCCCAACGCCTTTTTATTTTTATTTATCAGCAAAAAATATTGATGAAATCGACCCGGTCTCTGAAGTCTTTATGAATAAAACACTTTTGTATGCTTATTGAAAACAACAAAAGTACCAAAACTGCCAATGGGATGGCCATTATTCATTATTGAAGTATGACGGCGCAAGAAACAGTTTACTCAAGTAATGTGAGCCTGTACCTACATTGGGTCAGTATTTCATCGGAGTGCCGCGAAATTTAAGTACTTACTCATTACAATTGTTGATGAACGATAAAGGAGTAATTGAATTGAAATCGCTGTATATATTTATGTTCGATTCATTTTGTTTTTAGACCTCTGAGCGAACATTCGCAGTGTAGATTATGTCCAATTGTGGTTAATTAGTGCAATTATAACTGCAGAGCTACACAAAAAATTGCCGGACAAGAATAACGTTTTACATATTTAAGTTGTAAATTATAAAGTCATTTTGCCGGATAAGGAGATGTGTTAATCAGTAATGTCAACGCGAAGGTAAGCAATAAAAAAATAACGCCAATAACTGTACATTTACCCGATGATTTTCAATGTGTTTTGGATCTTTTTTAGGTTTAGTTGACGCGCTACCGTGCTTCGGAGGGCAAGTAAAGCTTTGAGGGATCAAAGGAGATTGTCATCAGATAAGTGTTGAAGGACTTTTGGTTCCATAAAAACGTTTTACACAAAATCGTTTTGTAGAAGTTTTTAGTGTCATTTTATAACATTTACTTTACGGACTTAAACTTGAGTCAGAAAGGCTAATTAGAAGAATCCTGGCATAAACCTTTGTCTCTATTTTATTTTGATAATAAATTGTCAATAAATTTACGAAGTTCTTTACGTTTAAAACCTTCATAAAGTTCCATTTTATTGCATCACAAGGATACTTATTAAACACATTACATTGTAGTAATATCACTCATAAATGAATTTTGCAATAAATAAATCATGAGTTGTTTTATAAAATGCCTATTTTGGTACCAACATTACGTAGGGCAGAACCTCTAGAAAATATTATCTTTTGTGTCCAGAGGTGCCTTGAATATTCTAGATAATAAGATTTGTGGGTAAAATACCTTTTGTTATACAAGTATTTCACTTTTTTGACATGATAGTTATATTGATACCAAATTACGGTCTCAGTCCAATAAACAGCTTACTAGTAAAAGTCTCTGATAAGCTGCGTATTTACCTGCTACGTAACCTAAAAAGTAACAGATAAATTTAATATACCTACTCGTACATTTTCTATGAATCGCTGATTAAGTCACCTCACCAACTTATAATACGAGAGTAACCTAATCTACTTTAAGAATTACGCACTACGTTAATTCTAGTTTAAAGTAAAATGAGAGACAGTATATACTCGTATAAATGTAGTCTTTGCGAGACACTAAGCAGGAAACATGAACTGGGGGCAACGTGGGCGACGATAGAACCAGCCTAGTTCATTATTAATTTTATGGTTGCGCGAGAGCAGCATGGCGCCTGCAAAGTATTATCACAGTATTATGTTAATGCACAAAATCGTCAGTAATGCATGAGTGCATAACTGCATAATATAGGCTCACCTCATATAAAAACGTCATCTAAGAAAATTATGAAACTCGCCGAGAGTTATTCGTTCTTCAATGTGCATCGTATTAATTTGAATATATTAATACGGTATTATTTTTAAGCAAGATAGGATTTTTTTATAATATTTCTGTTTTTTTTATAAAAATTATGAAAAATTATTTCTCAATTCCCTACCTGATTTTTTTTGGTTAGCAATTTACTAATTATACGAGTACAATCCACAACTATACAGGTCTAGTTAAAATATTTTAAATATTCAAAATATTATGCGTTTTAATATTTTCAACGCCAATTATTGCAGAATTTCGACCCTAGGAGATCACTTATACATTTAAACAAGTTGATATACTCATTGTAAGGTATAAAAATAGAATTATTTGTAAATTCTTAGTTCGCACAAATCTTTTTCTGTATTACGTTGCGTATTTCCAGTGTCCGAAGCATCACCCTTCGTATTATGCTAAGTGGAGTAAATTAGTGGCGGATTGTTTGCGTAATTTGTAGTAATTGCATACACGAGGCTTGACTTCGGATGCTTATTCAGATGTGCACGATATTCGTTGCCGCTGTAGCGATAAAATGTCGCACAAAAATTTGGTGATATTTGTCGCAGCTAACATGAAAACAAGGATCGCTACCTGCCATATCCCCTGGCAATATCGCATAATAATGTGAATTCCTGTACCTCTTTAAGTACTAGAAAATTTAGCTTATATTTAAATAAACCCTCGCTTATCACGGTCTCATTGCTGTTCAATTATTTCCGTTATAAATTTAGAGAATTTTCTGAAGTGTTAAATTCATACTTAAAGTTACGTACCTACTAGTTAAAACGTTTAAACCGTAAAACCGTAAAAAGTTTAAACCATATAAATGTATCTAATAATATGACTGAAGTTAAACCACGTTTATCACATTTGGATTCCCACGAGATCTCTCCCACAGAGTACGTAAACTCTAGATCTCTTCGATAAATAATAAGATATACGTAGTGAATTATAGCAAAATGCCTTTTACGGAATGCTCACTATTATGCTAAGTGGGTGAATTAGAGAATATTTGCGTAATTCGAGATCATTACGCGAATGCGTGAGCGGACGCTACTTGTCAAGCTGTTCTTACAGCTGATATGGTTTTTCTAACGATATTAAAACTCACATCGGTATCCTATCCTACTGATATAATAAATGCGAAAGTTTGTATGTTTATTTGTTACTCCTTCACGCAAAACTGCCGAACCGATTTTCATGAAACTTTTTACACACAGAGAGGATAACTTGCATTTACACATAGGATAGTTTTTATCCCGGAAATCCCGCGAGATCGGTCAAATTCCACGCGGGAGAAGCTGCGGGCGGAAACTAGTATATTATATAGTTTATTTTTAGTCTAATCGATATGCACCATTATAGTATAACTATATTTCCATTAATTGTAATTGAACTATTGCAAGGGAACAGAAGCTAAATTGATATAGATACTAGTCACTTTTCCCCTAACAAATGTTATAACTACTGCCTTAGACATAACATCTAATGTCTTAACCGCCTACATGTAATAAATGGGCTACTGAATATAAAACTGTATTTTAATTAGAATAACGTGTATTCCCAGTTCTACTTTATTCATTTAAATAGTTTATGATACTTTTTATTTCATTCTGATGAGATTCTTTCATAAATTGACGTCAACACATGGAAGCTAAAACGAATAGTAATAGTTTTATTCTAGTCGGTAGTTATTTATCGACATTCAGATTGTCCAACGCGGCCGACGAATGATTTATAGATGTTTCCCTGAGGCGCTAGGTTAGACCAATGCGCAGTATATCTTATATCACACGTTTACATCTTTAGGGCTCGCACGATGCTATTTAATAATATCTAAAAGCGAACTCGTTTCGTCATTGTAAAAATGTAATAAATAAGTAAACGTTGGTCGTACCATTAAATCATTATGTGCTACTGGTCTACTGGAAGAGGCATAAAGAAAAAATATTGCCTGATAACAGAGGACCCTGTTATTTTTGTATTCACATAAAACTCTTTCGTTTTTCGTTTTATCATAGATATTCCCCAAAGGCCACTGATATAATAAATAATAAAAAAGCACCTAGTTAGCTGTAGGTAGAAGTACCTAGTAGTTCTTTCCCCCTAATTGGAACACAATTAGGTAGATGATTTACGGTTGAATACATTTTGCGAGAGGATATAGGACTACATTACAACCGGACCATGATCGAAGTTGTTCTCCTCGTCTATGACAGAGTGACTTCTAGAACTTGACCTAATAAGTGTTAGCCAGATGAGTTTACTGAATCTAAACGTGAATCTTAGGTCCCATCTTCCCAATTGCACCAAATTCTTGCCCAGGAGGAAAAACTTCTAAGGGGATATCTACCTCATATCCCGCATCAGCCACACCACAACCGTATCATGGGGAGATACGGATAATGGATACTTGTCTTTTCAAAATTTCCTTTGGGATATTAGAAAGTGTTAGCAAAATACAATCAATAATAAAATTAGTATTACTTCAATTGATAAAGCAAATGTCTTGCAGATATCCAACTTCCAAATGCTGTATATTTATTATCTATGAATATTATAGTCTGTGTTTAAGTTTTGTTCAAAAAAGTTATTTCCTTGGTTTTGTATCATATAATTATATTATGTTTGTCTATGTCATATCTAATGAATAATGTCTAATGAAATGTATTGGACGCTCTACCTCAACGCAAGAATAAAAGTTTGTCTTTAAATTACAAGCCTTTTTAATAAATCCATAATCTACACCAATTGGCGATCCAACACCAAACCGAACACGTGTGTTAACAGTTCATACACACTTGTAGTTAAGAGCGTGGGCTGTTAATCAACGGCCTGTTTAGTAGCTTTTGGATTTTTATGTTATCGCTCGTTAAGTGGGTATCGTACCAAATCTTCATTAAATTATAACATCGAGCATATAACCAATAGAGCGGTAATGTTAAATGTTTTGTTCCAAAATATACCCCAAAACACTGCGCCGATACCTGCGTTCTGATTTAAAATACACAAAAAAAATTGCACCGATCGCTGCGTTCTGATTGGCCGACACACAGCTCACATGATCACTTATTGGTGCGTTACTGTTTTAAAATGTCACTTATTAGTGACAAATCACCGATCAGTTTCGGAATTTTCTAGCTCATATTACAGCTCTATTAGTTATATGCTCGATGGATTGTAAACTGAATTATAATGTTGTTTAGCTTCCTAGCTTCTAGGAATGGCAGCAGCCCAGTCAGTAGTTGACCGCGATTTTGTCTATTTACATTCTGTAGCAGATTAATTCAAAGCAAGCCAGGGGAATCTCTTCATACCTTCTGCCATTTTGATACCAACAACAGGTTCATATGACACATTTTTATAGATAAAGAAGCATACTTGTCCTCGCTTCACTTTTGGAAAAATATGATACATATTCGACTCTTTTAGGATTTATTTACGGGATAAAAAAAACTATCCTATATCCTTCAAATCTTTCTTCTGTATAATATTAGTAGGTATACTCGTACCTAGTTGTGCACTGTATCTTTTACACTCGCGACATTTT
>DWKA01000409.1:0-17344 GCA_018249155.1 Panoquina ocola ocola
GACCGGTCGGAGTGGCGCCAATTAGGGGAGGCCTACGTCCAGCAGTGGACAACAAAAGGCTGCTAGATAGATAGATACTTAATAGTATTGCGCTTTGTTAATAGATACTAAAATGCCTATTTTTAACTAACGTTCTAAATTCGATTGGTAGTAACTACAATTGCTTCAGATTTGGTGACAATGCATCTTTATAAGAGTTATGGCCTGATGATTCAGGGCAGAGTCCAGATAAAGGATGTCCTCAAATGCGTACAGAACTTCAATTTCTTTAAATATATGTATTAATATAGTAGGTAAGGCTTTTTGCAACTAGACGTAACACTAACCTACTTGTAATAACCTACACAGCTATTACCTACTATGGGTATTGGTCAGGAATTCATTTAGAGCAATTGCAATTCGATCAATTTTTTTTAAAAAGACGTAACTGGTTGAGGATATAGGTCGGTAATATAGATGTCTGTCTGGGTGCAATTAACCGTATCCGCTATTGAGCGATTGTTCGCGGTCGTGAACAGAATTATCAATTCTCAAAAGGTCGTCATTGAGCACCTGTCCGGCTGTCTGTTATTATTTTACTATTTTATGTTTCGTTAAAATAATATCACGGAGATTTTTGAAAAATCTTATTATTATTCATGTGCTTAGAAAATTCTGATTACAAAATACATTTTATTACAAATCATTAGTCTTAGTCTCATGGTTTCTGTTAATCATCATCACTTATGTTTCCTAGCGTCTGTAGGAAATTTTCTTTTTCTTTTCTGAAACTCCTCAACATCAGTTTTTTTTATTATTTATTTGGGTTTAAAACAGTAAACAACAGAAATTACAATCATCTGTATTAACATAATAATATTTACCATATTTTTATATTACTTGTCATGTTGTTAGGTAGTTGTGTTGGTATACATTATACACACCCAATTTGCCTCTGTTTTAGTAGATTACACTGTGAAGTAGTGATGTAGAACCATCAATATAAATTATCTGTATCCGCAATTTGAACGGTCGGTGGCGGCCGCAGCGCCAATAGTTTTATCGGTATTTAATAGCTCGACAATTAGCTATCGATATCGACGGACGTGCCGGTCGACCTGCGTAGCGTGTCTTCAGCCTTCGATGTTTTCTTCGAATTAAACATGAGGTTCCATATTCAATTGTGCAATGGTTATTCGCGAGTTGGTTATAGACAATCGTTAGAATCTATTACACGAAATTGTTTTTAGGGTTCCGTACACAAACGGAAAAAAAAAATACTGGCCGAATTGAAAACCTCCTTCTTTTTGAAGTCGGTTAAAAATGGGAATTACTAAGACTTCGCTGTCCGTCCGTCCGTATGTCTATCTGTCAGTGGGCTGTATCTCGTGTGCCGTGATAGCTAAATAATTGAAATTTTCACACATGATGTATTTCTTTTGCCGCTATAACAATTAATAGGTACTAAAAATAGAATAAATTAAATATTTAACGGTTGTATGAGATAACCGTGATATTTTGACTCTATACTTGGGAAGATACTTGAAATGTTCCTAGAATATTCATTAGTTATACCTATTTATACTCTCTTTAAAAATAAACAATAACGTGATTTTGTTTGCCGTTTTTTGTAGATAATACATAGTAAGGAACCCTTAGACCGCGAGTCCGACTCGCACTTGGCCGATTTTTTATTGTCCGTAAAAGCTCAACGCCTGCAACAATGTTGTTTTCTTCGTATAGGTCACTTCTAATTCGAAATGTTTTTCTAATAGATGCCCAATAGAATCTATTATGTGCTGTTCACTTTTTCTTTTCCATAAAAGCTCAACACGAACAATACATATCTGTTGTTGTTTTCTTCGTATAGGTCACTTCTAATTCGAAATGTTTTTCTAATACCTAATAGAATCTAGAATGTGCTGTATCTATTATGTGTAGATTTTTTCTTTTCCATAAAAGCTCAACCCAAACAATTTGTGTTATTGTTTTCTTCGTAGAGATAACTTCTGATTCGAAATGTTTTTCTAATACCTACTTACATACATTGAAGAGTTTATTAACTTACTTACATTTAGGTACATGGTCAAAATGAAATAACCGTTAATTACAGTTAAAAGTAATAAGCTACTTTGCATGTAGCTGTAATAACGTGGGATTCCCACTGAACTCCCATAACGATATCTTCATTAAGTTTTGCACAGATGTAGACTTTTTGTTAATTATGATTTTTTATCTATTTTACTAATCTGTTGATAAGAGTCGCACGCGTGTCGCGGTTGCTTTAGGCTGCTTCCTGATTGGTCGGTTCAGCTGCTACGTAAAATTAACAAAATGTAGACATTGTTTTTTTAATTCTCATTTTAGTCAATAAGTACTTAATGGAAGTTTAGTTACTTTGACAGTAAGTCTACCTGTGTTTCTATTTAGAGATGTTTCTAAAATTATAACATTAGAGTAAAATATTTGTAAAATAATTACCTTCAAGAAAATGGCCGTTAAATCTTTCAGCATATAAATCATCCCCGAATTAAAATAATTAAAACAAATAGGAAAAAGATGATTGCCGATATATGAATAGTCGCGCTATCTTGGTCAGATCAATGAAATAACATTTCAAATGAATTTAATTAAAATGATAAAGTCATCAAATTGTTCAAGCGCTTCTAAAGATGAAGATCGGCGGTAACGTAGTTATTTGCAAAATTAATTTAATGATTACAGTGACAGGATACCTCAAACTTTGCACGGTATTTGGGAATTTTAATTTAAATATAAACACTAATGAATTAAATTGTCTGATATCCCGAATTAATCAAAGGATCAGCTTTAATTCCGTTTGTTTATAATAAAACTATTTGATCCAACTCCAGCGAGGCTATAATTTTATCTTCGGAAGTCATAACCGTGCAGCTGGCATCGCAAGTTTCTTTGTGCTTGTAAAAGGTGTCGATCGTTATGAAATTACGGTATTTAACAAACAATATTTAGTGTCGTTTTGACAGTTATTGGAGGCAATGATTACTGGCGATTACGGGTGGTTATTATGCGTTTTTTCCCAGCGCGGTCGGCCGAGTCGACAGGTGTAGTGCGGGCAGACGCGCCTACGGACCGCCGTGTATAGATAAACCTTAATGTATAATAGGAAACGCTAATATGTTCCCTATTTACATGTAGCTTAGATACCTCCATGCTGTTACTTGTGTTGCCTAAAATTTAAATTTATACTTATAAATATTTTTATTATATTTTGAAATATGTTGTGCTTGTGCTTCTTGCATTTTGAATGTTATGTTTTTATTATTCGGTTTACAGATGGAATGTTAGTTTCCATGTCTTGCACATTTATGATTCATAATGATATGATATGATTTATTACGTAAGTATTACGTACGTACTTAGGTATATTTAATTTAAAAAAGTGAACACTCGCTTAGGAAATTTTATCTGAGTAGGTACCTACCTACCCACCAACCTTAAAGTCTATTTAATATTACTTTTGGAATTTAAATACTTGTTGAGGTCTGAACTAATTTAGTTATGCGGTGACATTGTCTTCAATCGAGTTTTTTTTTCGAAATTAGGTATTGATGTTTGACCGCTGGTAGAGTTTATTTTAGTCTGCACTCCTTTATATCAATAAGAAATTAAATTCGCCGACAGGCAACGTTCGAGCATCAAATAACGGTTGAAACGTTGAATAATGTTCTTGATTAATAAAGGGATAAAGGTGTATTATCATCGTCGTCATATTTTGGCTAATAAAATGCAACGGCAGCGATAAAACAAGCGAAGTCAGGCGAGCGTCGGCTTAGCTCGGTAATCGGTTTTAATAAATCGAGCGAGCGGGCGGGGGGAGGGGGGGGGGCGGACGTGGCGAGGGGGTCCGACATGTGCATTAAACTTAATTGAAATTTTCGTGGCTACGTGTTATTTTGCACTAATGCACCTTTCAACTTGACAAGTCCACCAACTCTTCGGCATATGAGTATACGTATCTGCTGTAATAAAGAGGTCAATGCTCGCGCCCCCAGGCGTGACTTTGATGAAGATTTATAATCTTTCGTATTCCTTAAAATTTATATGACACTGATAAGTCTGTCTTTGACGTGATTTTAACCGTTCTAGCTTTAATAAGACTTGTCAATATCCGAATGTTAAATACTAATCGTTTATTGAAATAATAAATCTTCGAAGGCAATAACCATTCTTAGGACCTTAGAAAGGTTTATTTTGCATAATTATATGTGTGACATTGAACATGTCTTCCTGATATTTGACACGCCGCGTTAAGAGGTTTCTGCGGCCGAATGGGATACAAAACCGGCTCTTTACCGTACTTTCCTGATTTTTTATAACGTTTAATAAGAGACAAGTGACCACAGGTGCTTGATTTATGGCCGCATTAATTCCGCACTAACACGCAACGTCAGATGTTATGGTTTCGTTATGAGTTGTACTTATACATAATAATAATTGGCTGAGATGAGGATCTTTCGTGACGGAGCGCACGAGCGGCGGTGTAGTCGGCGGACGATCGCTCGATAACCCGGTGAAGCCGCCAAGCCCGCCAGCCCGCCAACATTCTGCACTAAAAACCAATTATCTTCACTAACTAATTAATGTTCAACATCTAATTGCCCCACTAATAAAGCGGCCTAACAATTTTCCAGCCACGAACCTTCCGTATCTTTATAGAACTATTAGGCTTCTGTAATCGCTACATTTTATTCGGCTATCGATATAATACCTAATGGCCTCGACGTTATTGTAATTTCACCTTAATTGGCGGTTCGGTCGGCGTGCGTAATGAACCACAAACGTATTTGTATAATCATAAATATTTTAACACATGATGCCGTTACCAATAAAATGACAATTCGGAGCGAAATGATGCAGAAACAACGCGAGTGTTTATTCTATGTCCACGTTTAAAATGACATTTTTTAACCAAATATTCGTTCCTACATCGCCACCGGCGAACACAATACATAATAATGCATTCTGATGCTTGTCGTAACCAATGAATGCTAACATGCCATAAAGCGTACGCGTAGGTATAATTGTACAATACAACCGTATTTCAATTCATTACGATTTGAGCATCTGACAAAGATACTTCAAGATTTCACGATGATTAATGTTGAGAAGAGTCGCTACTGCTTACGCAGTGTTTATTCAAAGAGAAAATGAAGTATGCTCGTGTACAATGAAGGTGCGCCCACGCAGACTGCGATTCGCGCCGCGCCTCGCGAACTGTCAGCTACCGTTCGTCTGTCCGCCTGCTCGCTACTGGCAACTGGCAACACTCGCGAATGTCATGCCTTATCGCATTTATCATACCTGCGTCGAGATCCTATTCGGTTAAAATAATTAAAACCCCGCTTCTATCCAGTCCACAACTTTTTGGTTGGACATTAATGAAGTGCGATTGAGAAGCCCCGTCATCAAGGGACGATCAGAGGAGGTCATTTAAGGGCCATTAACGCCCGAATGTAATATGGAACGTTAAATAATTACAAAAAAAGTGTAAAAGGCTATTGAATATAAGAACGATGCGCCCGCGCCGCCCGATGAAAGGCTGACGGCGAGCTCGACGGAGATTGATTACGTAATCATGGACATCGGGTGATTTCGGGAATCTCATAGAGAGGTAATCATCATCCATCTCACGGCTCGTTGACGTTCCATTGACCATGCGAGTATGTGATGTGAGCTTTAACCATATAACTAATCGATTTTAATCAATAACTGATCAAGATGTTACCGTAACGTCTTCCTGCTTCGGATTTAATCAATCTTTGGCTAACTGACCGAAATATATCTGGTAGTTCCGTCAAGTGTTATTTTAGAAAGTAGCTACTACTTTTGTGAAATTACTGAAAAATAAAGATTTAGCTGCCTTTTATAAAACAATGGGTGCTTATATCTACCTCGTAATTATTATTTTCTTTTTCATTTAATTACAGTTGTTACAACTTATTCATTTACAATGTTATATCGTCATTATTCGTACAATATGTAAGTAACTCAAGACGAACAAGTAGCTAAAGTCCGTTTTTATTCCCACGATGTAATTTGACAGGCGCTAATGTCAAATGCAAAATTAATGTTGCCTGTTTTTCTGATACTGACGTTTCCAAGATTCTGGTTATAGGAAACGTAATTTAATTACTTATTTCTTTCATTGCTTTATTTTTATTATATTATATTAACTTTTATTCAAAATGTTATATTCGTTGAATATTCATTAAGTAGGTATGTGGCTTATGGGTACGAGTAGGTACATAAATATTTTGACTATGTTATACGAGAAATAGACGAATAAATATCACGTAAGATTTAAAAAAATGTAAAAAATTTGTAACACACAAAACGTCAAATCACTCCGTGGGAATAAAAACAGTTTAAATACCTACAGTTTTTTATAAGTAAAGTTGAGGTGAGCATAATTTGTTAGATGCAAGCTGTACCAGCCTTGAGTCTCTATTCTAGAGCCGTCAAGAATTTATAGAAGTGACCGCAGTGCGTTTGAATTACCTCTGATACCACACGATCTTTAGCATTGTTTAGTTTGCCAATGCGGTGTCCGAAGCAAAGCCTAATTTAATATGGTCATCGACGTAATGTTGTAACAGTGGTGGCACAAAGGCCGGTATCTGCTGTCGACGCACAATTAGCCGCGATTGTGCGGTGGGCCATTGTGCACAGCGATTGTGGATTGTATGCGCGGGCGCCGCGTTGATTCCACTCCTACGCCCATTGTGATCGACTCTCGCGCATTACCCGCTCACCAATGAGATATTATCTCGCCTATTATTAGCCGAACATTCGATGTTTAAACAGATAATCATTTAATTTTCCCTCCGTTGCGCGTATCCGAAATCGATTATTATGATTGATTGCCTCGAATTTACTAATAATATTGATGTTACGCCGGTAGCTAAGGATGATTAATAAGTTCTTAAATGACAGGTTGAAGCGTTTATTTACAGTGAATACCACATTTGGATTATGAAACTCGGTATTATTTTTACAATTAAGTCGTCAAAACATTGTTTAACCTCCGTTTGGTTACTTAGGAACTTTTAATGTAAAACGTTCAGGTTGAGTAAATAGAAGACGTGCTCCTGTCTATGGTACGTTTGTGTCGTTCATTACGATAAACAACAGATTGGATCGCGGTATGCTGAGTAGGCCACCGGCGGCGCGGGTCACAGAAGTCACCTCAGTAGGTACGCGTGCTCGCACAATACTCGCGTAATGAAGTGGGCCGCGAGGGGGCGGCATTGTGCCCAAACGAGCCATTGTGCTTCGACCCCCGACCCCCGCCACTCGTTACCGTTGCCCCCGACCTCCTGTCCAAGGTATCGGACCTTGTTAGTTATCTAACTTCTTGCATACCAGCATTAGATAGGATACTTACCGGTTATGACAGCGGAAACTCTTAGACTTAGGTAAAGATTGCTATCTTTTAACTTAGATAGGTTAACATTGCGTTAGTGAAAAACCCTTAAAATATATTGCCAGCAAAATATAGATAGGCATGACATGGATTGCTCTGATGACCATACCTGTAGACTGTAAGTTACTGGGTTGGATTTCGGAGCAAGACGGTCTATGTCTGAAATCAGGTGGTCAGTGATACTTCATTTAGTTCATACAAGGAATTTAGTTCTAGAGTGTGTATTGTATAATTGAGTTAGCCCATTTTAATACTGTGAGCAATAAAAGGTGAGTAGGTATTTCCTGTAATACCTAGCGCTGTAGAAGTTCATTTATTAACCTAATATATTTATCAAGTAATACTAGTACTTAATACCTACCTACTATAGTCTTGTAACATTGCGATAGTTGTTAGACAAGTGACTCGGAAATAAAGAACAGTTGTGCTATTTTAGTTTCGCTTTAAATTAGTAAAAACAATATTATGTACTCGTAATGGTTGTGGTTAATATTCTTATATTTGAATTCAGCGTCTCGTTCTGATACTCCTTAAAATTAAAGGATGGGAGCACTCCGCTTCCGGGTTTGGTCATGTGGTGTAATTTTTTCTTGGAGAGCGTTAAATTTTCACAGCTACCCCTCGGCACGAATAAATTATTTTTATGTCGATTCCGGGTGGCCGCGAGGAGTCGGTCTTTTTGTAACAAAAACGTAATCGCTGCTCCACGCCAAGGAAGTAAGGGTTGATAAAACGTAGCCAGAGTTACCGGGCGCAGATGTTAGCGATTCACTTTTATTTCACGTTTCAAATGCGACACTATTTCATTTTTATTGACGTTTGCTCTAAATTACCTCCTCAATTTTTTTTTTTAATTTTTAGCAGTTAATATTTTTTTTATTAATTTAATTATCTGTAGGTTGATCTGGTTTTGACTTCGATTAGACTTTATACCTAACTGGTTATTAGGTGTGAAGAAAATATTATTGTAGGTATTGTTTTTGTTTGGAGCGCTTTTCAATGAACCAAAATAAGAATTCTATTGGTTTAATTGAATAATCAAGAGGTTCCACATATCTATGTTAGTGCCGTGCCCATAGTGAATCCTAGATATGAGAAACCTCACTAGCAAAACACAAATCGTAAGAAAAAACCAATTGAAGCAGAATTACTACCGTCACATTGTTATACGTAATACAAAGTTGTTAATTTAAAACACTTGAATGCTATGATTTAGTTTGCATTATTTGTAACATACACACATTGCAAGTTAAATTCCTATGGTAAAATCTTGTAAAACTAAGAGCTTTTTTTGTTCGTTACGCTTGTTTCCGTAATCGTGAAGAGATAGACACGACCGCACAAAAATAATAAATATTATTACTTATTCCTTCACTCCTAACGCTGTAGTTATAAGGTTTTTTGGGAGAAAGAGAAGGGCTATCTATAGGTACACGTAATTTTTTACGCTTGTCGAAAGAGAATTACGTTTGCTTCGAACAACACGTGCCACAGAGCTATGAATGCCCGGTAACTGCCCTGCGAGGTCTAATCAACCTCGTATCACCCCAAACTTTGGAATAATAAAAAAAGGGAGTAAATGGGACGCATTTCGGTGGCACAAGTTTGTACAAATGACGTCTAATGCGACCGAATTATATTCGTTACCGTCGCCAGCGAGCGATGAAGTTATTATTTTCCATTTCCGCGGCGGCGTTAAGTCGATAACTCGAAAATGACCGGCATTCGTATCAACAAGCCCGCGATCCGCCGTCATTACTAAATCATGAACTTGTCGGCTGTTTCGGTGAACCGTTCAAGTTGGACTAGGCCAGGGGTTCCCAATCTTTTTCAGCTTGCGGCGCAGTTTGAAGATTAGTATTTTGTCTCGGCGCTCTACCCAAGTTAGCTATGTCTGTAAAAGAAACAGTCCAAAGATATATGTACCTACTTAATTGTTACAAATTTAAAATCTCATGTAATTTTGGTCGAAAAGGAGTTTTACGACTATGTTCTTTAATGCGAGCGCCAAAAAAAAGATACTCGATTATTGTTATGTGGATCGACTTCGACTCACGGCGCCCCTCTTTACTTTCTACGGCGCACAGTTTGGGAACCCCTGGACTAGTCAATTAGATGAGGTTCTGTTTGCCTTTCTGAAGCTCGGTTGCTCACTGAAAATTTAATCGGTTTCGGTATAACAGTATTACACAGCTTTGTGTAGGTACCTACTTTGTAAACTCACAGCTGTAACTTTGTTGTTTTATATAGTTGTAATAAAACAGCGTTCTTGTTAAGTGAATCGAATACTAAATATTAATGAATTAGATTTTATACTTTGATGAAGACATTTTATACCTTTTATTGTAGGTACAGCTGTTTTTGGTTGGCCTTTTCTTCCATGCTAGCCATATATGGGATGGCATTCTTCATACATTTTGTATATCACCATGGAAAACTGAAGCAATGAATTCGTAAATTTAAATGCGTACTCATTAAAGATTTAATAGCTTGTAGCTTTTGAACGTAGAACCAGCGTTGTGGAAGAGCAACGTTCAAGTCGCTAGACTATCTTTGCTTTATGTAAGGAAGTATAAAATGCCGTCGAATTTAAAATAAGAAAGTTAATTACATATATCGATTGGCCTAAAATTCAAAAATGTTGCTTGAAAAGTTTTCTTACCATATTGGTGTAATACGGCGGCTATGACGTCACAATATGGCGTAAGGTTGTTCTTATTCGTGGTTTGAGGGCTAAAAAATAATTATTGCAATAAAACATTTAGTAAATAAATACTGAGTAATATTTGCAGCTGGTGGTTAAGCTAGTCAAGTAGTTATAGATAAGTAATAATTAGGTATAGGTACACGATAAGGAAAATATAATTATATGTAGTCGCTAATTTCCACATGGAGGCAAAGGGGAGGGCCATAAACTTAGAATAGCACTAAATTAGCCATTAGCAGTTTTATTATCTATGTAATGGGAATTAAAGGTGTTTTTAATGCGCCATTAACTTTAATCGAATCAAGAATAAAAATACTTTACTACTGTGTAATGTAACGCGTGCTTCCGATTATTATTTATTAATGTCGAATGTGACATTTTACTAGTGATAAAATTAAATAATTTGTCATTCACATAAAAAAATAGTTCAGCTTTAAAGTTCGATGTAGGTAAATGGCTGAACTAAAAAAAATAACAAAAAGTAACAATGTTTTAACGGTCTTGAAAGATTGTAATGAAAGTATCGCACGGCTGCATCGGTGGTAATTCTATCGGTGACGTCACGCGAGTCGCTCGTCAGCTTTGTTACGTTGATGTCCATTGTTGTTTTACAGCTCACTCGGGGCCTGACAGTTTATGCGGAAAATCCAGCCGCGTCGACAAATTGTATCCGAGCCGGCTAATACCGGGCTAACATGACAACGTTCGCTTAAAACAGCTGTGTCATTTCTAAACAATCATAGGTCTATTTGCTGTAAATACTGATTTAATGCATGTTGGAATCCATCTTCTTACTGATAAGAACATACGAACAAAAGATTGTTAGTGTGTTTATCGATTACTCTGGTAGGTAGGTACTAGGAGAAGAACATAATCAACTCTAATACGCAATAAATGTGTCTATTATTACGAAATATGTACGTATATAATTATAATAGAAGTACCTACGAGCATGAACAAGCTGCCATTTAAATAGTGTTTTGTTGGAGACAACAGTAAGCACGAGATTGACGTGAATCGTGACTCGAGCCACAATGGGCCTGGGTTGAATTTCACGTGTACGCCGGCTATTGTGGCAGCGAGGTACATGATACGAATAAACATATGACGTGAAAGTTCACGTAGTCTGCCCCTGTTTTCCCGAGCGACGTAGAAATATTATGGCGGACGGCAGGAGCGAGCGGGACGCAAGGCACGGCCGCGGCGGTTTCGTACATCGCCACCCGTCCGCGCCCGTAAGCTCGTAATTTGCCTTTCTATTAGAGCGAGGGCGTGAAAAAAGGAAAGCGTTTACGGCGTGTTTAATGGGAGCGAGAGGGAAGAAATATGAGCGCCCGTCGGGAGAAGGGAAAATTTTGGTTTTCGGAGTTTTTGCGGAGATGTGCATCGGATCGCGGGGGGGAGGAGGATAGCGATATTCGCGGAGCCGCTCTGCCGAATAATTAGCGGAAGTCGTGGCTTAGTTTTCCCCCGAATGGGAGGGCTGCGGGCAGGGAGTTCCTCTATTTGTCGTTTAAGAGTTAATCGGTCGAGCGATTCGTCACCCTCGGGAGAGCACGCCGCCGGCGATATTACATCTTTATTATGAGCTTCCGCTATAACCCATCGTCTGCCCCGGGCGATTAACGAAATCGTGATTATTGATAAGTTTGTGGAGTCGGCTGAGTGGGGGCCTCTGTACTTAAAACTGTATTATCGTGTCAGTTGTCACACGTCTGACGCAGCGACGCTACTCTTCTAGGATAGTAATCTTTCGTCGTGTGTCGTTGTTGATTTATCTAGCGTGTTTGATATGTTTGCCTACATGTGTGCGCTGTTACCGAGCCGTATTTATTTTAAAAGGGTTCCGGTGCTATCGGCGCGTAATATGTCATTAGGTCGGGAAGTGACAAATGCTGCAGTAAACACGGCTCGTGTGCCGACTGTCAATTAGCTGTAATAGCACTCCTCGCGACATATGCTCAGCGAGCGGCTTTTGTGTTTATTGCTTGTTTTACAATACTAAATTATACCTTCATTATTTAGAAGGACTACTAGAATAACCCACTGAAGATTCATTATCTAAACTTCAAACTGTGGAAAAATAACTGATTAGTCAGTGTAGGTTTTACTGATTGCTCCGTTCATTTTTGTTGTTTACAAAACTGTTCTGGTTAATTATGATATAGCGTGTCAAATTGTCCATTCCTTACGTTTACCTGTGTAGGTGACGTAAAAAAACTTAAAAAAACATATAACTAGAACAGGTGACCGATTAAATTAACGAAAAGTTTCTAATCCGCAATTCATGCGAATTGCACGCAATAAATACCTCCATTACTCATAATAATATCGAGTTTATTATTTTATTGCTAACTTTAATTCGTTGGTAGGTAAAGAAATTAAATTAAGTGCTTAATGAAATTAATATACATACGTACTACTGCTCAATATTTCTGTTACAAATTATTAAGTACCTACCTATAAAATGAAACATGGCCGTTAACTTTTTACAGAGAAGTAGGTAAGTTTAAACCACTTTAAACCTTCGTAAAAACAAATCGACGTAATTCAAAGTAGCATTCAAACATTTTCTATTCCATTGTAGGAGTAACTAACAAAGGATCGGTTACACACGCGTACCTACCTATAGTAATATGTGCCGGGAACCAATCAGCAGCAAATGAGCGATGGTGGTAATTAAAACGGATCGCCTTACCGAATCAATAAAGTGGCGCGATAAGCCAATTAATTGCATATGCGCCGCTCCCAGAGGTAACTGCGGCAGATTGAATCACTGCGATTTCACGTACCTCTATGAATAACATCGATGACAATCGTTGGTCGTGTTAAATCGATGTAGCGTACCTATATCATATTATCGAAGTAAAAAAATATATTCCAATTGAGAACCGCCTCCTTGATTTGTAGATAATGATAAAGTAGGTATGTGAATTGTTTTTTTAACGTCGTCTTCCAGAATTCTCTACATCCAACCAAGATTGAAGACAATTAGTTTATTTTTATTCTTTGTTAAATAATTTGTGGTGACATAAACAAATAAATAGGTATACCTATAAACTCGTTAATGTTACTTTTATATCACTATTTTGGTTTTATTTGAATTTTGACGTAATTTTGATACCGATATGGTCTGATGAACTTACCTAAGCGTATTTACCCACATCACTATTCAAACAGTGTATATTGAATTACAAACATCTAGAAAACGCATTTTAAGTTACATTGTTTCTTATTTGTTACACAAGACACCGATAAACTTGTTGCAAGTTTTAAAAATAGTTGATTCGAAATCAATATTAATGAAATGCCTTATTCAATGCTTACTCAATGGAATGATTTATTATGTTACTAGTAGTAGATACGTATTAGGTAACGTAAATAAAAAATGTGACAAGTGCTTATTTCTGCAACTTGAATGGTAACACGTGTGTTGGTAATGAGAAAGGACTATTGTAGGTAGAAAATATCTATGGGACATTATGGGTGGTATCTCCGGAAGACTGGTTCTTAACAAAGCAAGTGCAGACCATTAATTACACCACAAAGATTCTGTTGTGGTCTACGAAAATAAGTTTAGTGAAAATTTTCTTTATATTTTGGCATTTTATGTGTAAGTTTAGTGATTTTTTGTAGGTGTATTATGGTGGTTTAGACTTTAGAGGAACGGTAACTAGGGTTGCCAATTTATTTGATGTTACTTAACACAATTTTCTGTATATTACGGCATTTTATATGAACTGTTGCTTGGGTAGCCAATGAATGTCTCGGTAATTTATTAATAACTTTTAAATAACTGTTTACGTAACGTAGACGTTTATGTAAATGTATATAAAATATTTATATGCATTTGAAGTTAATATATTAATCCAGTTTGTCATGTGGCATGTATTCAATCGGCCACAAACTGTTGACATTCGTATTTAGAACACCGCGGACCTGTTTATCAAAACACGTAAGTTAATCAATAAAATATCAGTTGACAAATCAGTTTGATAAAGATAGATGTTTTGTATATTAAAATAATTGTGTAATATTACAAATATTGATGTAATATTACAAATATTGATGTAATATTACAAATATTCACCTGTTTCGCACTGAGGCAACGTCGCACGGGTGGCATCGTCCACAATGGATGTTTGGGTTGGCATTCGTCACGGGGCGCCGACCGTCAGCCGATGATTGATGACCGCAGTCCGGAGTAAAGACCTGGCTTCATTCTGCCTGGGAACATGCTCATTATACCAACTGAATTATACTCACTCTAGCTTCAAAATCTCTGTACCTATTTTTAACGGATTAATTTTTTCGCATCTGAAATTTATACCGTTTACCGGTTTATTTGCTACGTTTGAAATATAGTACGTTGTAAAAGTATAAAATGTAGTATGTTTTTGTATAATGCGTATTGGTAACCCTAGTAAAATTGTATTGATTTATCCCCTTTTTTGTTTTGAGGAAATATAATATCGTGATGGCCAAAAACTATAATTCTGAGAAAAGGCTTCCAAAGAAGGTGTGAGGAGTTACTGTGAATATAATCCTTATTGAAGCAGACACTGTAAGGAACTCGGTTCGCCCGCCGGGTAAGTTATGGATCGTCATAGGTTACTTCGTGCCGTAACATAATATGCCGTTCGATGGTGGAAGCGATAGCGCATCGAAATATTCATAATCTTCGAAGAGGTCCGTAAATAAGAATTATTTCATATCGGGACAGGTGGGGCGTCCGGTTACGCGGTACGGAGTGTACCCCGCGTACCTCATTAGCTGTGGCAGAATTAGATCGACGTTCCTTCGCTCACAGGTGCAGCCTGTCTCATCAAACGCCCGAACTAACAACGATAACTTGACGTTATCGCACGTGTAATCCCCGGTTAAGTAGCCAGTAAAAAAACAATTGGTTCCCAATCACAAATAGAAGATTATCAGGCCCAGTGGCTACGGTTTTCGGGTACAACATTAACGTCTTAACTAGACGTAGTTTTTTATTTTGGTCAGTTTTGATTAGTAAAGCAATACTTATTACTTTGCGGCTGACCTTAGCAATTTTGTGGTTGTAAAATACAATTAGTGTAGACCTAATTAAGTCTCTAACGCGCTGATAAGATTTTATGTGTGGTCGTCGCGTGACGCCCGACAGTTTGGTGTAAATCTGACTGCGCCTGTCCCGTAACTACGGCGATACAAGCTGTAAACTGTCGTGCCGTGGATAGATAAGCTGGATATTATTAGGTACCATATACGTCTCTACGGCTAGGATTGTCCCCAATAATGGACTATGGAAATTAGCAATGTCAAGATATAATATGATGCGAACATATGACACGATTGTATTTATTTAATTAGCCCTTATTGAGCCAAAGATCACAATAAATGGCGAGCTTTACGCTCAATGCATTCACTGCCACCTAACTAATGGACAAAACTGATGCAATAAGTTTTACATTTTCATAATAAACCCTGCTGATATGCAAAATAATATCTCTAAGTATTATATTAGTATTGTACCTATATCAACATGCAGTCCGTGTTTCGGCCTATAGGCACTTGTTTACGTTTAATCAGTTCCGTTCCACGAGGCGATGTGCGACTGATGCCTTATTATATAAAACCAGTTTATAATTCATGTTTATTAATACCCGGCGATAAATTACCGTGGAAATGCCGAAACACAAGTGAACTATACTAAAATATTCACATGCTTTCGTCATTTAAGTCGTTAATGCGAAATTAAGAGTCGATAAACTATAAAGCCGTTAAGTATAATTAAAACGTTGGATGGTTCTTTCGCGTTAAATAATTTCATGGGGCATCGATAGAGATATTTTTGATACATCAGATTACAAGCGGTCAACTCACTTGTCACCGAAAGCTGCTATTGCGTACAAGCGCGTTATCGGTGACAGATCGGTATCCTCAGAAATCATTTGGAATTCAAATTGGTCGTCACTTACAATTTATATTGTTAGCTGGCGTCGATTGGGAAATTGGACCTTATGCGTACTCTAGTAGGAGATTTTGGGAAGAGAACTGGTTGCGGTGGGCGACGCGAGCGGCCGCACTCCGTTTGCTCGTTTTGTCCTTGTCGCCTAATCCCGTTCTTAGCTAACCGTTTTGACAAGATTTCAGATGCAGCGATAAGGAAATACTTGGCTTTTTTGCCCTTGTAGAGTTTAGTTTTGTTGATGATTTATCTTTGATAGGGACCTCGGAATTAAGTTGCTTTGAAGATCTGTTGAATGTTATTATCAACAATCGTGGGCAAATTTTAATGTCTGCGATACTTCTTGTCTTTTTTTACGCCTACTCTGGTATTATGGTATGACGTCTTGTGTTTGGGGATTCCATGTTTTTTTTAAAGACATAAATGGGTCATATTAGTGACGGAGATTAGATCAGAAGTCATCAGGTCATGGGTGTCGGATTAAAATTTTTCAAATGTGAATCTGTCCAGAACTTGGAGTCGGATGTCTTCCTAGTGAGATAACATCTGTGCACTAAGGCCAAAGGAACCGACGCAGTGACAGAGCGCAACAATACATCCTTTTAACACGCTCGTCTTACTCGGACTATCTCTTGACAGCTGAAATGTTTAAAATAAACTGATATGCTGAGCATCGTGTGAAGGCTCCATTTCTATTCGGACGAGAAATGCTTTAATTTGTTCCAAATTATATATGTTTATAATTCTCCTAGTAGTTTTGATAGTGGCGACTGTTATTAGAAGTATCCGTCAGTAGGTACGTCCGAAGAATTAGGTAAAACTCTTTTCTTTTCTGTCTCTAGGACATTGAATGTTAAGACAACCCAAATCATTGTTTTTATTTTACATACCTACGATAAAGAAGACTTTACTCTAGATCCGATTGAAGCTGTTTCTGACTAGATGTTTCAGCTACATGAGCATGTAGGTACAAAATACACGAACCCGTCGACGTTCAGTCGAAGTTAGCGGTCCGCCGGAGGTTCGCGAGTGAATCAACAATGAGGGTTAGCTGCGGCGTGCGCGAGGCGTGTCCGCGCTCCATCGATCGCAGCCTCCGACGCTCCTCGACGACGTCGCCCCCCCCCCCCCCCCCGCCCCCCCCCCCCTCTCAGTGCACCGGTGCGTTCGGGGTTCCGCTCGCCCCCCCCCCCTTCACAATGCCCTCGCTCAGTGTACAGGTGCGTTAGTGGTGTAGATAGCC
>DWKA01000410.1:0-17329 GCA_018249155.1 Panoquina ocola ocola
TAATTTGATTTCTGAGTTATTCAAACGGATTTTTTTATTCCCTTAATTTGTTATCAAAGTGCGGCTGCCCGCCGACACGGCCATTCTGACAGGCGGCGCGCGCTCTGCGCCTGCCTATGTAGTGATGTTTGCTGCCTGAAAAATAAAAAAAAATATTGTCTCTGAGATAAGTACCTGTAAGCAACCCATGTTGCTTATTTTGAAAGGATTATTGTTGTAAGAACATTACACAAAGATGTCTTTAATGCACTGTCTCCTCAGTTTAAAATCTATAGTGTGTACGAGTTTATTCATGGTTCCACAAGGCGTCCCAACGGTATCTCAGGGTTCACATTGTGGATGCATCAAGGACCCGTGGTTAGCGCAAGGGTAACACATTGTTTAGCTCAGATGTACCATTTGGTTCCACAAGGCGTTCCAACGGTATCTCAGGGTTCACATGTGGATGCATCAAGGATCCGTGGTTAGCACAGGGGTAACACATGGCTTAGCAAAAAAAATAATAATAATAAAAAATTTAAAAAAATAAAGAATTAACTCACTGGTTTAATCCGGTGATGAAAGTTCGTCATTGTGAAGCATCTGGACTGGCTGGCCAGCGCGAGATGTTGATGGTACAGGGTCAGGAGTAGTTATCGTATTATTTTCAGAAGTATCGAAATCTTCTCCCGCCGACATGGCACCTTGATCTCCTGGTTGTGGAGCACGACGGAGTTGATCATGGGCGACTTTTCTTGGACGTCCTCTGCCTACCACTTTTTTTTACTATATAGCGATCATTTTCTAGAACTCTAATGATCTCGTAAGGTTCACTGAACTTGAGATCTAGTGATGTTTGATTTCGGGGATTGTTCTTAATCAGGACATAATCTCCACGATGAAAGTGATTGATTTTAGCTTTGCGCGAGTTGAAGCGTTGTCTATCATACTCAGCATTTTGAGTCATACGTTGTTGTACTTGTCTAGTCAGTGCTTCCATGTCGATCGTTTGATTATCAATGTCAACCAGGTTAAGAAGTTCTGGTGGCACGCAATGTTTTCGTTGTGTGATGAGTGTGAGTGGTGCTACTCCTGTCACACGATGTACCGTGCAATTTATTGCTAGCTGTAGCTCTTCAAGTGTGCTGTGCCACTGTTCGGTCTCGTAGTTGTTGATCATCACCAAAGCATTTTTTAGTGTGGCTACCACTCTTTCTACCTGTCCATTCGCTCGGCTGATACCTGGGGCTATAGAATGAACGTTTATGTGGAATCGGTCACAGAAGTGTGCGAATTCACCTAAAAACTCTCTTCCTCCATCCACAACAATTTGGACTGGTGTTCCAAATAAGTGTACTGTACGTTTCAATGCAGCAAGCGTACTGTGTGGGCTTTTATCAGTTGCGTGATATAACAGAACGTATTTTGTGAAAGCATCCACTGTGACAATGACGTACTGTTGATCGTTTTGAGTTCCCAATTTACCCGTGATATCCATATGGATCACTTGAAACGCACATGTTGGTTTTTCAATTGGATGTAACTGGGATTGAACTGCGCCTGATGTTCCTTTAGATGTTCTACATATCACGCAGTTATCAACGTATCTTCGAATTGTGGTACTCATCCTGTTGAACCAGTAGGTTTCCTTGATTTTATGCAGGGTTTTCTCCCAACCAGGATGTTTTAGTGTAGTGTGAAAAGAGTTAATTAAGCTCCACTGAAAGGACTTCGGTACTACTGTTCGTAATTGTTGACCGAATGTCGGATCTAGTATGTATTTCTTTAGAACACCGTCTTCCAAGGCGAACCCCTCTACCGGATTGTTATCCATTAGATTGTTCAATATTGGTCGAAGTTCCTCATCTCGTCGCTGTTCGACCTTCAACCATTCCAAATCTCTTGTAATTACGTGTACTGTAAGTTCGCTGTGATTTCTGCTGAAGAAATCGGCATGTTGGAGGCGGTTCCCTTTACGATATTCCATATCGAAATCATAGTTCTGAAGGAAAGCCCACCAGCGGTGGATCCTTGGTAATAGGTCTTTTTTGTGTTTAGACGCCTTTAGTGAATTACAGTCTGTTATCACTGTAAATTTCCTTCCGTATAAGTACTGTCGGAAATGCTTTATTGCTCGGACCACTGCTAATGTCTCCAGCTCGTATGAATGATAGCGGCTTTCAGTATCAGTGGTTCTCATGCTCATGAAAGCCACCGGGTGTTGTCGTCCATCTAAAATTTGTACGAGAACCGCTCCAAATCCGAGACTGCTCGCGTCCGTATACAGCTGTATTGGTGCTCCTTCTTGAAAAAGAGTCAGTGCTGGAGCCGATGTCAAGCATTGAATTATTGTTGACCTGGCTTTCTCGTGTCGATCTTCCCATTCCCACTTAGCTCCTTGTTTAGTTAATTCGTACAGAGGTACCATAATGCGTGAGAAATCTGGGATATACTTCCTGAAGTAGCTCGCGAGTCCGTTAAACTGCCGTACTTGCTTGATAGTTTTGGGTACTGGCGCCTTGACGAGAGCTTCCACCTTCCTTGGGCTAGGTCGTACTTGACCGTCTGATACTACGTTGCCTAGATATTCGATTGATCGTTTAAAGAAGCTGCATTTGTCGGCGTTAATGGAAAAGCCAGCTGTTTGTAATGCAATTAGTATGCGTTCAATGTTAGATAGTCCTTCACTGAAATTAGTACTTTTGCTTAGTACATCATCAACGTACACTTGCGCTACTGTCCCCAATAGTGGGAGTAATGCTCTGTTAATGCACCTTTGGTAAACTGAACAGGCATTGCTCAATCCAAACGGCATGGTAACGTACTCGTACAAACCATCTGGTGTCACAAATGCGGTCTTTTCAATGGATGTCTCTGCGATAGGTATTTGGTGAAACCCAGCCGCCATATCAAAGCTGGTGTAGTAATATCCATTGGCCAATTGATCAATCTGATCAGAAATTAGTGGTAATGGGTAATGATCGCGCAATGTGTTTGCGTTGAGCTCCCTGTAGTCCACACATAGCCGATCGTCTCCATTCTTCTTCTTTACTAATATGATAGGACTTGAGTATGGAGAACTGCTTTCACGTATGATGTTGTGTTCTAGCAAATCTTTGATGATATCCCGAACTTTTTCTCGCTCCACCGGACTAAGTCGATAAGGTCTTCGTTCAACATATTTGTCAGTATTCTTTAGTCTAATCTCCAGTTCTCCAGTGTTAACACGTGTTTTTGGGTATCCTCGAATAAACAGATGTTCATATTTGGTAAGTAACATGCGTAATTGATTCAATTCTTCCGGATTCGTCAGGTCACAGTCCAACTCCACAAAGGTGATACTTTTTGTCGCGACATGATGAACTGTATGCCGACGCATTAGTTTGGTACCATCTGATGTTATCACCATGCTTAAATTTGTGCCATGAATCAAATTCATACCGATTAATGCGTCGGATGACATTTCGTGATCAGGAACTACGAAGAATAATATTTCTATCCTTATGTTGTCAATGATACAAACAGTCTTCATCTCTACTAATGAAATTACTGGAAATTGGCCAATACCTTTGAGGTGGTTAACTGCAGAGTGTCGTTGACCGGGTAGCTTTGCAGCAGTTGACTCTCGGATGAGTGAGCATTCTGCTCCACTATCGAAGATGGCACGTATTGTTATTGCACCAATTGTAACTGTGATGGGCGCTTGATTGGTTCCAGCTATACAGTTCACATTTGAAGTTAATGCGTGTTGACGTTTATAACATGTTTCGAACGTGTGTCCCGTTTTCTTGCAAAATGAACAGGTACTTACAGTTTTAGATGATACTGTCGCTGTAGTATTCGTTTTCTGAAGATTTGAAGTTGATTCTGTGGGTTTGAATTTACACTCATCAGTGCTATGATTTGTCCTCTTGCAAATTAGGCAACGCGCTGAGATTTGAGAAGCGTCCTGATAGCGCGGACGTTTTGGCATTGAGGTAATAGGATTTTGATGAGGACGTTTTTTTCGCAGTGAAGAAGCTACAGAAATGAGTTCTGGAACCGTTCTTGCCTTTGCGTTCAATAGCTCAATACGTAAGCGCTCATCATTTATACATCCTATTACTGCTTCCACTGAAAGTTCATCATCCAGTTTGTCTTTTGTGATTCTTTTCCATAGAACCCATGCGCGAGACAAAAATTCAGAAATATCCTTACTTGAGTCATAGACATGCTCCCGGAACTGTAGTATATCACGAGAGTACCTATTTTCTGGCTCAAAAGTGGTAATTAGTTTTTCACGGAACTCTTCCCAGGAGGAAGTAGTCACCAACCAATCATCGATCCATATTTTAGCGCGTCCCTTGAGTAATCCACATACCTTAGTGCGTAGGTCTAGGTCATTCAGTTTATAGTTCACGGCTGCTTTATCGATGTGCTGGCACCATTCCCGAACTCCAACATGACTGTCGGGATCAAACGACGGTAAGTAGATATCTTTGACACTGATCCGTGGTTCTGCAGGAGCACCTAATCGTTCAGACATCTTTTGCATCATCTCCATCATCTGCATCATAAACTGAGGAGGGTACCCTACCATTGGTGTTGTTGGATACATAGTCGTCGTGTTGGACGAGCCCATGGCGACAGGCGCCCCTTGAGGGTATACTTCTTGATTGCACGAAGTGGATGGTATCGTAGGGTGAGTAGGTACTCCATGGGTTACTAAAACTGGTACCCCTGCACCGGTTGTCATTGCTATTGAAGTATACGCTGTGTCTGCGGGTATTCCCGTCGTAATTAGCCCCCCGGTTGTAGTTGCCGGAAGTTGGTTTAGGTTGGTCTCTGGAATTCCAAGCAGTGGGTGTGAAAGGTTTAGTGACGCAGTGCCCAACATTCTGGTACTGTCCTGCGCTGTTCCAGGTGTTACAGGTTGAACCGAAGCTGCAGAGGAAGTGGATGGGATAGGAGCTTGTTCCAATCCCACTTCTGATGACGAAGCAGGGTCCCCATGGTTGTTTTTAAAAAATGTGACGTCAGCATTGCTGACGTCACGAACTCCTTGATGAGAACTGTCACTCATTCTTGATGACCAAAAAACCAACAGCAGAAAGTACTCACATGAATTTATTTTCCGATTTTTAGAATAGGTCCGATCGCTACGACGGCTCGAGTTAGAATGCCGAGTCCGGCGTTCGATCGGCCCTTTTATAAAATCTGGGTGCGTCATTCATATGAATAAAACACCCCTTTTTTTGCGTAGTAAAACTTATTTTTATTTTACAAAATGTTACTAATTTGATAATCAATTAATTACAATGAGTAAGCCTATTTTTAATTATTAACACGTGGTGAAAACAATGTTATTTCCTTCCTACGGAATATAATCATTACAATAACCATTTCGGCATCGCTAATTTGATAATCTAACATGCTAAACATTATTATTTTTAATGCAATTACAATAAATAAATCTAATTTGATTTCTGAGTTATTCAAACGGATTTTTTTATTCCCTTAATTTGTTATCAAAGTGCGGCTGCCCGCCGACATAGGTAAAAAGTTATATTATTATCCCAAATTATATAAGATTACAGACTTATAGCACTATACTTGATGATTTTGATGGCATCAAATGCTTCTAGCCCGTTGAGTGAAAAGAAAAAGAAAAATCACTTCAAATCCTTACGCAAACCACTAACGACAACTAATCCATCTTTTCACTTCTTAACATGCCTAATATTGACAAAAAAACTTCTCAATAACAAGTCAAGTGGCCTTATGGATATATAAAAGAAGCCGCTAAGGAATTAACCCGAATATCGTAGTGCTTCCTAAATGTCGAGGTGTCGTTAGCATTACACTATGACGGGACGAAATTAATTTGGCGCAGCGCAAAAAGCCTTAAGACCCTCCTGACCTTCGCTTGATGAATTGCTTTCAGCCCTTCACATCGACGTAGGGCATTGATTACTGTCACTAAATATAACGAAGTTATCAAGTTTAATGAGGATGGGCACGTGAAACTAATGGAAGGTTTTAAAGTTGATAATCTTAGGTATGAAGATGGTAAGTTTTACAGTGAAACATTTTGTATGGAAATTTTTAATTAATTTAAAAACTTTCGAATACTGTCAAAAATTTGCTACGCGTGTAAGTGAATTTTTTTCTCAGAATAAAGTTCTTTGAACCTGGAAATTATGAAGTAAGTCTGTAACTATCTGTATTTGTAATAAAGATGAATTGTTATCGGAACTAAAGCAATATGTTTTTCACAGTTGTAATTCAGCTTGCAAAATTTTAACAAAAAATATGACCAAACTAAAAAAATACTAGTTGAAAAAAATCTTTTAAAAATAGCAAAAATATATCCTAAAATGAACCACGCAAAAATTAATGCAGCCTTATTTACGTCTCTCTATGGGCAAGATTTCAGATAAATTCGTAAAAAAGTCCTTTACAAAAACATTAACCAACCCTGATTGATTAGCACACAAAAGCTTCATAAAATGTCACAGTACACGAACTGTCGAATTAATTTGGCATACCGCAAAAAGCCAAGATCCCTAAGCCCTCCTGACCTTCAGTTGATGAATTGCCTTCCTCACAGCCCTTTGTCGATAAGGGGTCCTGATTGATTCGATGGCTTTGCGGGACTTCATTTTGAAGAACTTGTTTCAGCAATGAAGTGGAACGAATAAATACATAATGGCTTTGACCTAGAAACCGCTGTGATAATATTGTAAAGAGGAAAAATTTAATATTGTAGGTACCTACGAGATACGATAGATAGACGTTTTAGTAAGTATGTCTTAAAGAAGTGGTAATTTGCGATGTCGTTTGAGAAAAATAATATGGAAATATTTTTTTACATCATTACTCGTTACTGGGTACAACCGTGTGGGTTGAAGATCAAATGAATAGGTTTGCAATTTAATTATTGTTGTTTAGTGTCACCACCAGGTTCGTGCCAAACAATATCATCAAATATACCCACGACTGCACCGAACTTATAAACAATAAAAAATTCAAAATATTAATACGCAATCTACCATGATAATAGATAGTTTTATGTTTTCTTTTACATAGGTACTTTGTTAACAAATCCACTGTGTAACACGAATTTAAACATGACTCTATACATAATAAATAACTCCGTGATAAATAACAAAAGGGTCTGATATTCAAGAAATGTCAGGCGCACAATGCCAAGTAAGGGCAGCGGAAACTCCTCAAAATTAATTCAGTCTGGGTAAATTCAACAAGTCGATGCAAAAGACAAACTCGGTCCAATAGCGTTCAAAGGTCCACTCAGGTCAAATGGGAACGGGAACGATATTATCAAATGTCGCTTTTGGCTCGGTGGCCAGTCGTGACTTACCTTACATGTAGAAGGTAAGGTCCAAGTTGTAGGAAACACAGGATAGCTGAAAAATTAGATTGAAGTCATGTCAAGTAAGGTAAAGTTAGACAATTTGTAATAGTACTAAAAGGTTACTTGAAATTGATAAGAATCCTGCAGTAAATAAAAAATAAAAATAGACAAAGCAGGTAGGTATTACGTTGGACCACGCGTACATAATTTTAACGTAGTATATTGTTTGACTATTACTGGCTAACTTGTTTAATCTCTCTAGCTTTGATTTTTTTAATATTTCTTTTAATAATAACTAAAGTGAAAGATTTTTCAATACTTATAACAATAAAAAAATTAAAGGTAATTTTTTTATTCCTTGTAACCTGCTACTTCTTCCAACTTGTCCCAAAACCCAAAATAGCTTGGACAAAGGAGTGGGCGAAGCAAGAATGATGCGAATGGGTTTACAATTGTTAATTTAAATACTGTTTGTTTCGGGGTTTAATGAGTCCGGCGATATGGATCTTCATTGAAAATTCAGCGGTTTAGCGTTTAATAGATGATTACGTGATAAGGGGGTCGCATCTGATTAATTTGAATAACTTATAGAACATGTTAGTTATTAGTATATGACATAAGGTCAGAATTTCTTATATGGATATTTTTTTGATTTCAAAAAGGCTATTCATTTCATTATACTTAAATTTGTATTCAATTTCAATAAAGTTTTAGTCATTAATGACAAAAAATAATATTGGTTACTTCAATTGCTTCTGTGCTTTACCTTTCAAATGAGCTTCTGGAACTGAACTACTTCCAATATAAATATAATTCCAAAAAGATTCCTAAAGATGGTACATATTTTACACTAGCAGCCTGCCCTTGCTTCGCTTCGGGAAAACTTCTCCTATTCATCTTAGCGTGATGTTATATAATCTAGCTTGATAAATAGCCTTCCTTGATAAATGAGCTATCTAACACTGAATAGTTTTTTCAATTCAGACCAGTAGTTCCTGAGATAAGCACGTTGAAGCAAGCAAACAAATTCTTTAGCTGTATAATATTAGTACAGAAAAAAGAACTAAAAAGAATCAAAACATTGCCCTCTCCTCAAACCCAGTGTTTCGACGTGTGAGGTCGATACAGTGACCAAATCACAGTTATCTAAACGCATCTCTTGTAATTATCTGCATGCGTGTCTCCGTGTGGCCATTCCACCCAAATCCGAGTCAAAACAACACATGTTTACGATCAGATCCCAATCGATTTCGTCTATTCGATGTTGGAGATAACTCGATTGTACCACGATTCGGACATGCTTTAATGAATCAACAACGATGGTATGATAAGGCCCACCTACAGCGTCCATTATGGGGCCGATGTTTGGGGTTGGGACCAGAGTTTTACCTAAGTTATAATTCAAAAGAATGTCTTAATTATCAACGATGTTTAGATTGTATCGATGTTAAATATAATGATGTCGCTTTGGCATTATTAAAAACACCTGTTCACTCAGTCATTAATGAACTTTAAGCGTTACTGATTATTGTTAGCTTGACTTTCGATTTGATAAGAGAGCAGATGCGTAATATAAATGTCGCGGTGAAAAATTTATGATTATAGTAAATGGAGAAATAATAAGTTATAAGAATAAATACCTAATGCTATAACAACTTATGTACTTCACTCTTTAGTAAGTTAAAAAGATAAAGCTTTTTGTGACTACATCTTAATTATTAAAGGCACAGATTTAGAACATAATAGGTTTCATTGCTTATTTTAGATACATGTATCTATTACATATAATAATATGATTAAAACTTTAACTATTGGGCATGATTATCAAAATGATTATTTTATTATTAACTGCTTACTTTGTGAGAAATACTCGTAGTACGTATCTATCAAGACTTAACCCTCTGATCGCTCAGGACTTGGAAATTTATTATATTTATGTAATAAATAATATCTCTTAGATATTTTCAAGATGCTGTATTTAAATTTCGTATTCGATTTAATATGCTTGTACTAAATGTATGTATGATATTTCTGTCTACCTAATATATAAATCGATCGATCTACCAATCAATCAAAGCTCGATCGATTGATCAATTTAAATAAGGAAGCAATTATTAAGAACGCAGACCAATTATCTTAAGATCCCTTAGTCACAAGATATTTTGGTCATCGTCATTTGATACTAACATCCAACGACCAAGGTCCAATTACATTGATTAGTCAGCCGACAGGACTTGATCAGTCGCAGTCCGAATTACTTGAAGCGATGACGAACAACAGACTGTCGTTTTTAGGGGACCTAAGGCCCACACTCCACCAAAGCGGAGACGAGACTAGCGCAGAGAACATGTTTCTAAACAACCAATAAAATTTCGCTATTCAAGCTGCTGTGGAGATCGCTAAGATTGCTTCGAATTTTCTAGCTATTACCACTGTTTTCGGTTATAGGCCCGATGAGACATGCCAACACTAAACATTTTATATAATCTTGTATATATCAACGGAATTCACGGTTTAAAAATGATCTAATCTCACCAAACTCATAACGTCTAATTTTACAAAATCTGTCTCAACAAATTTTAGCTCTAAAACTCTATCTTGGTCAAAAACTATAATTTGTGGAGCCATTTTGTAGGCATACCTACAATTTAATATCTTATCATACAAACAATATCTGTATAGATTGTATCAACAGTAACCACAACCATAAACTTGGTTAAGATCGTGGCTAAAATAATAAGAAACACTTTGAAACTTTGACAGTTACTAGACAACTGAGTTGAGGATAAAGGATAAATAGAATATTGAGAACAGCTATAAATGAGGTCTATATTTTACCACCATTGTTAATCGTATCTTATCATACCATGATAGATAACATATACTATACCTACTATGCATTGAGTATATTTGCCACAACCTAATGTAGAGCGACTCAGTAATAAATGTGTCTGTTCATTTGTCTGTTTGTACGAGTTTATACGAATAAGTATGTGCAATGTACATGCTATATTTTTCTCGAAGCGGAGCAAGGGTGGGCAGCTAGTTTAATATTAAGTTCATTTATTTATTCTGAAAAGATTTTCTACTGTATGTGATAAAATCGTTTATTGTTTATAAGGAATTCATTGTAAGATCTAACGAAGTACTAATTAAAAAAATATTAGTATTAAAATGGCCCTTAAAAAACATGACTGCCTAAATTATTTCTAAAATTAATAAAATATGGCTAATAACTTAGGGACTTGCATTACAAAAGGCCACAAATTGTTCAAACAACAAGGTTCCCAAGATCCTTAAATGGCCACGGTAAAACGAACGGATCGACACTCGACTATCGACAGGTGTCCAATATCGGACAGGACCTTTTAACGGCTGGATTAGGGCTAATGCACACTCCTTTGCGACGATGATAAAATATTATGGAACCCAAATGGCTTTAGAACGTTACGGATGAATTATGTATCTGTTCGTAATATTTTACTTCTTACAACATTCGAAAATTATTTTAATATCTGGTACGAAAAGTATTTTCATTGTTAAATTAAGAATTCACAATTTATAGAGAAACATACATACCTATAAGGAAACAAATAAATTTTTAAAAACTTTAACCCTTAAGGAATGAGAGTTAAAAAACATTGTGAACAAAGAAAATGTATCGAATTTCACCGTCCTAGATTTACAAGTTATTCTAATTTTATTTAACCTTCAAAGATTGACCCCAACAAACACACTAATAAAAAACACATTGTAAGTGGAATAAAACCTATAAAAAATGCACTACGTTGCTTACATTACGTACATGCCTACAACTAGATGTTAACACGCTTTTGGTATCACAAACTTAACATTATTCCGACATCCCTTCACATCGAGCATATAATCAACAGAGCGGTATAGTTATAGGTATTTTTCTAAAACAAATTACGCCAAAACACTGCGCCGGTCGCTGCGCTCCGATTGGCCAACGCACAGCTCACCTTGTCACTTGTTGTACTGTTTCAAATTGTCATTTATCAGTGACAAAACTGGTCGATTTCGGAATTTTATAGCCCACATTACTACTCTATTTGGTAATATACTCAATGTCCCGAGTCCTGCTGTCATACGTGTCATGTCATTTCCTACTGATGAGGGATCAAATTCGTAATTACCTGTTGCATAGCTGAGTGGCTTAGCGGGCTCTTTGAGTGATATTAAACTTTGAGCGGGGTCATTTCATTCCGAGTTGATTGATTGTAATATTAGACGGGGACTACCGAACGTGAAAGGTTCAATTCGTGCGTGCACTGTCTGTTGGTTTAACTTTAAGTTAAACAAAGTATTGCTCCACTAAGTAATTAATTTACTCCTTTTGTGCACGATTACAGTCATGGCAAGGAACTTGGCAATACGTAAAAAGACATTAGATGCGCAGAATTCGTTTTGCTCTCCTTTTTTCATCTTAGGTACTGTCTCTTTCAGATTCTTGCCAAGTTCCCTGTCCATGACTATACCTTTTTTTTCTGACGTATTGTACGAAATTCTAATTGTATTGCTGTTGGAATCAGAATTCGATATCTTATACGTAAGATGATACATTGCTGTTACATGACTTTGCTTTGATGATAACATAATCCCTATCCAGAAATCCGTATTTAAATCGATGTAGCCCTTTAAGATGTAAACAAAAATATTTGTTATGCTCAAAGAAACAAACATACAACCTCTCACTAATAATATAGATTTTAAAGTTACATATTATTATAATTATGTATACATTTATTTTACCTTACTCGTATCATTGTATCCACGATCTAAGTAAGTAACATTCGCAAATTATTTGGTTGGAAGTAGGCCAATAGACGAATGCGGAAATCGGAAATCGTAGTGCTATTGATGACACAATCTTTGTGAAATACCTACTCACTCGTAGTCACCTACTATTGATCTGTATCGAATGTGGTATCGCACAGATTAAAAAGGTAGAAATTAATTTGGGATGGTGGATTACGGATACAAGTAAGTATACAAATGTATCAAATACGACTCTTGTTGGCATGTACCTACACATCTTTTATGTTTAACCTGCCTTGTATACTTAGTTCTACAAATTATAAGGAATTATAGATAATTATTTTACCGTATACACTCGTTTATACCGTATACCGTATAAACGAGTACTAGTCAAACGAAAACCTTATCAAGCATGAATACTATCGGGTTTAAATTGAATGAAAGCCTTCCAACCTACAAAATAAAAGGGCCATTGCCTCGTACGTACAATAATTAAATTATTTTGTACCTCACATCATCAAGGTTGAGTGCTCTTGGTATCCTATCAACAGTATATTCATAAAACGACCGTATAATTATTTCTAACGTGTAATTAAAAAACGATTTATGTAAATCGAAGACATTATTACCTCTATAAATAAAGCAGCTGAAATTATAATGTTGGGAATAAAGAGTCTTATCGATAAATATTGAATTTTATCGAGTCTAAATGTATCTCTTGATCGTCGGTGATAAAATATCTTAGTAATGAGTTTGATGAGGAACTATTTGTTTCATTTATTAGTACGGACTCTAATTTCACGGTTATGTCTCTTACCAGGACTTGGTAAGAGACAAGTCGCTCCTTAGCTGAAACCAAATATTTCTAATCTTCAGCCCTCTTGTGGCGCGCCAGATCCCATAAAGTAAGTATGTATTATTACTTATTTCTATTGAATAGCAGAACAATGAATACCTAACAATATAACTTGCAAAAATACTTTATACTCAACAACTCAAAAGTTTTACCATATTTGAATCATGTTATCAAAATTTTCCTCCCTGCTTCCATACTTAAATAACGTATCCCTTCTTTCTCAAATAGGAATCTCATTGATGAGTCTCTTGTCTATCACCTAGGATACATCATCACACACTGTTTTCTCTAGACATACTACTTCTTCTTAAAGAACAAACAGTAATCTCTTATTTGTTACCGGCCAATATATAATAACAACAGATTAACTACTAACAACCACAGATTACATTAAACCAGTATTACATTGCATTCAACAAAAACACCTTTCCAAAATGGTAGTAGATTAAAAAATTACGTGCATAAGTGCATCAATGATACCTACATGAAAAAAAAAATATTTTGGTTACTTACCTAATTCATTGGCATTAGATTAATAATTTGATAATTTTCAAATAAAGCGAACCATAAAGCTTAAACATATCATGACTGTAAACTAGAAGGAGCTTTAAAAGCTTCATAACACGTGTTTAATTACGTGTAGTGACGACACAGCAGCGGTAAGGACGCGGTGACACTAGCGAATCGCTGCGTCTGCTTAATCACCGGAGGAAAACTGCGGTACCGCTGACGTGGCCTTACCACCTATTACTACAGATGACGTAGAGGATTTTTATTTTATGCTTCGGTAATAAAAACTTTTAGTCGATTGTGTACGGTTTGTATAAGTGTAATTGTAATTAATTTGCTTCTACTCGTTGACTCTATTTACATTTATTGTAGTAGTAATAATTTTATAGTTTCACCAAAAATTCATGACTTAACTGACTTAGTATTATTAAAAAAAACTAAAGGTTATGTTAATTTGCTAAGTCACAAGTGTTGGGTTAGTTAAAACCACTTTTCCGTACTGCATGTGGGTCGCTCTGAAAACCAGCGCCTACAGGTATTTTTGTCATGTTGTAGCTATGTAAGGATTATTTTTCTTCTTTACTATGTTGTACACAACACACTATGTTTTTTCTTTCTTATTTAATTTATTTGATCTAATCGCCTGAATACAATACAATCATATTTAAAATGAAATGTGGGAAAACGTCAAATGCTGGAAATTCGAAGTGCGTAGATCTTTGGTACATTACTAATAGAACTAATTGTAGTGCAACACAACCCTAATTTATTTTTCCTTACGCGATGCTACGGGACCTTACTTTACAAATATTTAATGCAAAAACTAATTTAGTAATTAATACATTAATCAAAGTACATCATGTAATTGTTTATTAACGTAAATAAGAGTATAAATGAACATACCTTAGAGAATCGTCGTTAAATGTAAGTTCTCGTAAAGTGTATAATTAATTGTACACAAATAAATTAGTTAAAATATCATACAACACGTAGCACTTACAATTTATCTAATCATAATAAGTCAGAAGTTACTGTTGTCCATTCGATTTTCATTTATATTTCACAGCTTTTACGAAATAAGTGAGAAATATAATAGCCACAGGTTTCATAGCGACAAACTGCGGAGTCCGCTTAATCACCCCTGGCTGCGGGCCCGCTAGCGCTGCCGATACTGCTGACACACACCGCCAGGGGTGTTCAACCTTCTCCTTTTTATCGACCCACACTCACTTAACCACCTACCGTTACAATACAGGTAGCGTTCTTAACTGAAAAGATTTCTAACTTGTAATTAACTTTAATGTTTTAACTTTTATTATGTACCTAAAAATTTTGTAAGATAAGACCACGTATGCTTTATAGTTTTCCATTAAATTTCCATTAAAACATCTAATTATGTGGAATTTATGTCCATGAAAAGGGACTTCAATTAAATAATAATTTAAAATGTCATTAAAAATACCATTATTATGTCACTGGTGGTCACGAGTCCCAGGCCACAATTCAAAGGCCACAGGCCACCTGGTCCACCATGGCCCACTACGAATCCACAATCTGTACCTTTATTTATTTAGTGAAGTAACTATAAGCACGTATTAGTCTACTAATAAAAACAAACAGCGATTTTCTTCAAAAAAAAACATGGAACTCTGGAAGATCTTCGCCTACAAAAACATATTTTTACCCGTCAACATAATCATACTTAAGTGCACAAAATCAACTTTTTTAATCATGTTTTAACACGACATCTGTCAAATTTACGAGTTCCAATAAGGTCGGCATTCCGTCCTCCCTCCCAGCTCCATCATTACGTCACCCAATAATCTCACAAAAGCCGATGCAACCGATCCCACCATTAACACCATCAATTCAGCAGCTTGTCAGTCAAAAAGCACCCTTAGTATCCACGATATAAGGTCCAAAAGAAGTGCTAGGATAGTTTGTAATTGCGTTTCTGGTGCCAATTTTAATTAGCCCCTTGCATCCCCTGGCCTCGCCCCTCTGTGGTCCAGATAAGGGTGTTTGCAAATAGGAGGGAGTGGAAGAAGCCAATCCATCAAATCGGTGAGCGCATTACGACGCCGTGGCCGCCCTTAGGGATTGCTGCGTTAATAGACTGAATTGTCGATAAACTTTTTATACACGAATACCTTTCCAAATTAAGTTTTTGTCGCTTTTATGATCAGGGAAATTAGTGAGGCATGCGGCTTCAACTGTTATAATTATATTTAACTGCTATTACAGAGTTGTATGTTTTGTTTTTTATTAGCCACTACTTTAAGACTTACGAGTGTCCTTAATTTTATTTCAAGTTAACTTTAAATAAGTTGACAACCAATCAGAGCTAAAAATCTTTGCATTGGCCTCTTTTGGCCAGTAAATATTTTTACTTTAATACAAAATCATTAAACAATTTGAACGGCTTATCTTTATAAACACTCGCCACCTAAGTAAACGCAGGGATTCATCTAAAATGTAATTACATTTTAACGTGATATTAAAATGAAGATCTATCTATGTGTTTTATTAATATTATCTTATTACAGAATACTACTTGTTTTAGTTACAGTTATTTTCGATTGTTAAAAAGTTAATTTTTGCACAGATATACACAGATTAACAGTACTAAATAATTGATAAATAATTGAAGATGACATTTTAAAATTTATTAATGAATTTTATCATTATCTTCAAAGTCATTGTATTGATCATAAATTCGGATTAAAAAAACCCATGAAAAATGCGCGACAACAGTATTTCATTAGTGTTTACTGTTGAACGTCGGGCGCGCACCAAACTGTGTCTAGAAGTAATTTATCTCTGCTCGTGTGATTTATAAATGTTCACAAAACTGGAGAAACTAGTAATCAAATGCTAATTTATTGCGGTTTTGTGAAACTAACTAATAATTAACATCAAAATTTTAATATAAAAACAAGTTTATTTTGTTTCAAGCGCAATATTTATTTTCGTGGACGGTATAATTTTTAAAATACTTGTTATCCAAATTGCAAGATACTCATACGCTATTTTTCATATAATTTAGAATGCTACTAGATTTCAAAGTGTACAATTTAACAAATTGTGAGGAACATTTTATAATTTGACTACACTTACAGACATTTTAAATTATATTTAAAATTTATTCTAGTTATTTCTTGAGACGAAGAAAAGTAAATAACATTAACAATTCATTTCATTTATCGATATCCCAAAAGCTAATATCGACGGTTCCCACGTTGGCGCACCACTAGTCCACGCGTGCCTTCGATTGTCGTAACTCGATAGCTTGCACTTATTCGCACTGCACTATGGGAATAGTTGAGTCTCGTAGGAGACGGGCGTTCTCGAATTCACCCTCCCACAGCAAAAACTATGGTTCATATCATTTCAATTTAATACTGCATTTACGCATTTTTTTTCAAAAGTCATCTAGTAAAAACAACTTTTTTAAATTTTAGGAATTATCCTGAGATCGAGATATAACTAGCACATTGCACAATCAGACATTAAAATCACACATCAGAGTTGGGTTAATAAATAAATGAAGTCGATACGAAAACATCCTAGAATTGTATCTTGAAAGATATCTTTGTCCTATAACACGTTAATTACCGACAGTAGGTAGTAGTTTAAAATCATCGGCTGACCCAAATCAAATGAGCCCATAATTGATTGGATTGCGTCCATTTATTTTCAAGTTCTTTGCGTTTCCATCATCAGACCAGCTTTACTGTATTAAATTGGCATATGCTTTTGAAATGTAACTATTCAAAATTTCATCTTGAGACATTGGAGAGTGGCTAAACTTTGAGTCAAAGAAAACAAATAGCGCCCAAAATTAATAATTC
>DWKA01000411.1:0-17326 GCA_018249155.1 Panoquina ocola ocola
TGATTGGCACGGCGAATGGCCGGCGGTATCCGCGGTGAGCCCTCGCCGCTCCTTGCCCCTCGAACAGGGCTCAGTCATTGAACAAATGGTGCTACTTGATTTTAGACATAAGTAATCTTATGAGCATTTCGTATGTCATCACTTAATCAACAATTAATATTAATTTCATTCATGCTAATCATCATTTTAAAAGATATGAGACTGGAGAGAGAGTATTTACAATGAAAACTCTTCATGCTGAGGACACAATTCATACATCCTTCTATCAGCCTTGAGCAGTCCACTATTGGACGTAGGCCTCCCCTAATTTACGCTAATCAGATCGGTCCAGAGCCGTCTGAATCCAGCAGATTCCCGCTGTCCTCTTTAGGTCATCAGTCCACCGTACTGCGAGTCGCCAGCCCATTGCTACTTCAGTGGACACAATAATACAAAAAATCTAAATTGAAACCCTGAATTCATATTTATAGTACAAAATGATAATGCACATCGGTCGCTACATTTCTTTACCACGGCCGAGTCACGTCCGTGTGAATGGAGAGGTGGTTCTTCATTACGTCGTCCTTTGATTCCATCGAGCGCGTCTGGCTATGATTAGCTTTTTGGCGAAAAGCTATCCGCACACAAATGGCCCTTTTAATAAAATGGCCAAGTTTAAAGTACATTTTAAAATGATATTAAGTAGTTATTTTTTGTGAATTGATATCAGTTATTTTGACTTCTTAATCCTGTTGGTGGTGATTTAATTTAAACTCGATTCCCGACCATAGCCAGTATTTAAGATACTTGTAACTGTTTGTTTTTAAGTCATAGGGTATTTTGTCATATCTCGTTTATGTTTGTTTAAGCAATAATAAAGCTGATTGAAGAACGATGATGCAATCGAATTATTCATTTAAAGTTATACAGTCCCTAATAAATCGGATATTTTAATTTGGATCAAACGCATTGAAATCTATTCAGTGGTTTCGACAGATTAGCGTAAACGATTTTTATATTCATAGTGTATTAAAGAACTACATATATAATACTTCATGTAAATATTGTAAAGACAAAATATAATATCAAGGGTGCTATTTTTACAGCGCCGATTTCTCTAACAGTCCCTGCAACAAAAGTCAACCTTGGCCGCACCACTGCCGAGCCCCCCGCACATTACACATACCGCCATCCTATTTGGATGTATTAAAACCCTGTGGCCAGACGCCCTCTGCCTCACTGAGTGTATTCTGAATTTGAAATTTTGTTTGAGCCGCGCCTCAATGCATAGTGATTACGCAGCGCCCCGTGAATACTTTTTGTACTGAGCGCACATTACGTTCGTTACTGCCGTATTGAATTGTCATTGAACGCAAACATTTTGCATTTTAGCACTGTGAGCCTTTTTGCTGATGTCGGTTTAATAAATGAGCAGTTTTGCCGGCGACTTTAATCGCTATCGACTTTGATCTGTATTTTTAGTAAAATTAAAATGTTTATAAAATGCTAGTAGGTAGTGAATTTAGCTATGTGATTTGAGTGAACAGATAGCTTTATTTTAATCATTAATCGGTTTATTTGAAAAACCAAAAGAAATAAACACGTATGATCCGAGAAATCAAACTTGGGACCACACCGTGAATAGATCCCGACTGAACTACAAAGTCCTTTACTCGTCATAATAACAAATAACCATAAGTTACAATCAATATACCTAATCTAATCTTTATACTTTTGCTTGTAACAAAGTAAGGAGTTAATTCCATTAGTTATCGCGGGTCTCATAGAGCGGACTCTAACACGTGTATTGCACATTGCAGACGACCGTTATAAACAGGAGGCACTGTTTAGATTGAATTATTAAATAGTTATTTTCAAGGAACTGTTTGTATTCTCAAGCCAAAGTCTCACTAAACTCATCTGTAGTTACTTTTTGTAGATAACTCGATTTTCAGTGAATACATTATTGATCTACCTTTTGTTAGGTTTGTATCCAAATAGTTTTTAAAGTGTGATGTCGTTTTAAAAAAACGGTTACAGATTGTTATGTAACTGTATGCATTTTTACATACTTGCACCATTCCGTGGTATTAAAATGAAATTGAAATCTGTAACTTTGAGCAACTTATTACATTTTGAATTTAGACTTTTAGAAAACTAGGTAAGCTCTATTGTAGGCTTTACATTTCGGTGATAAAGTCATAGAATAGAGTTTATATAAGTTTATTACTTAATAGGTAGGTAAGTATGTGGAAAATAAAGAATATTTTGCAACCAATTAATATTTTTTTCTCATTAATTAACTATTGTGTATGACCAATTTATTTGCAATAACCTGGCTTTCAGATAAACCAATTAAAATTTCCGATTCGTATAACAATTTGTCTTTTCAGTGACATATTCTTGTAAACGTTACACATACGAGCACAATACGGCGGACATCGAAATTAATGTGTGTAATTATTTGGTAAAGGTGAAACGTGAATTTTAATAATTCACAATTTTACAGTCTTCAGTGAGATAAATAGTTTAATAATAAAAAAAAACACGCTTTAATAATGCAAAAACTTTCGTAACTGTGATGTTTTAATATTGAGAAGTTGCCTTGTCTGAAGGAAACCGTAAATTAGATCATATACCTACTTTTTATAAAGATGCATATAATCGGAACTGAAACAATGTGTAAAGTTACATCTTCATTCAAACATACTAACCAACTAATAAAATTGTAAATGAAATTAAAAGCTTTTAAAGAGGAACGATGACTGAAATCCAGTTATAATTTGGGATGATTTTTATTTTAATATTCCTACTTATTTACAATAAAATACAATATTTCGTAACTCACTATCGATCTTTAATATACAATGACTGTTTTAAATAAATAAATTTACAATATTTACAAATAATACACAATATTACTACACAGTGTCTTAAGTAGTCAGTCAATTTCGAACAATACGTATAATATATTTTAAACTCTACGTAAATTCTTATTCAGTGATAAATTGTAATTAGCATTCGACTATTGTGACTTGACTTTGAATTTAGAAATGGTAAGTATGTGATATCGGAAGCATTAACAACGCGTACAACAATATTATTGGCTATTAAACTATGTTTCAAACACTAAACCTTTTCTACCAATGACTTATTAACACGCTATACATCTATCTACTTCTAACAATAAATATCTGACATATTCCTTTATTTAACAATACTATATTATTTACAAGCTCATTGTTTTATCACATTTAACAGGTCCGCATCACACGGAATTATTAACTAGACCGCCACTACACTTAAATGTCAATAGGGTCGCCAAACAGACTTGTGCGTCGATATCGTGCTATTACTAATCTTTGTCGACGTGGGACTCGTGGACAGTACCCTCGTTGTGCGTTGAGTAGGTGCTTTTAGCTCGTTACGATGTCGCGGTCGATCCGACACCGTCGAATCCGCTGCTTGGACTTGCTTCATCTCTTGTAGCTCAACGTTAGCCGGTCGCGTCGGATGGAACGCTGACTTGACCACTTCAATTGGCTCTTCGTCTGACTCGTCGGAAATAGTAGCGTCATGAGTGGAGTTGACTTCCGATTTGGAATCCGCTTTAGATCGCGGGCTCGCGTTGAGAATACTTCTGGGGCTACCGCTCTGCCTACTGCTAGTTGGAGATAATCTTGCGCTCGATGTGTCCATTGAGGAAACATTGCTTTGTAAATGTCTCAAAGCCTCGTAAGGGTTCATACCGTTTTTCAAAGACAACTCTGCAGGCAGTGATTTCAAAGCTAATTCAGCTGGATGAGTAGCGAACGGTAGAAGTCCATTTGGCGGTAAAAATGCACCAGGGGAAGGGATCAACCCCGCCGGAGGCAGATTAGCCATCGCCGGAGGGAATGGGAAAAGTTCAGCCCCTGGCAACGTCACGGAAGGCGTCGTGATCGGTGCAGTTCCACCTGTAGACAAACACACTCAAGTTTAGTTATTGAATTTACATATGTAACATCATGCTCTTTGCTACATTCCTCCGATATCGCAACATTACGTAATATGAAGAACGTGTCCCTAGGGGCAGCTCAGGGCTCGCGGGCACTCTGCCGATTCCCTGAACAAGGAGGGTGCATAATCGTACTAAGGATAATGTACAATCTGTAGGCGTTTAAAGGCGGCTTCACCAAAAGGGATGTTTTTTTAGTGCGATATTGGGAGGGTGAGGGTGCAATATTTATTTATCCGAATGCGACGTCGTTCTTTACGATCGAGACACGACATTCCGGCGTAATTCGGACGGATATGTCTCCTTTGCGCGATGCCTGGCATTAGCGATGCGAGGCACGCCCGGAGGTGCTGCCGTCGACACATGTGTGCGGTACAAAGCCGGTTCCATCGCGATAAGGAAGCGCGCTATCTCTGCCCCGAGTGGACAAAGAGGGCTCGAAACGTGAAATTTTCATTAGTAGCTGTGTTCAAAAAGTTCTTGTAGCACCGTGCTTTGATTCTCGATAGCGTGTAAGAGAAGCTGGCGCATAAAAAGGACACGATGAAGGCGTAGATTGGGCCACAAAGAGCTCGGAGGTGGTGCGACGCTCTGATATCTTTTGCACTTTTTATATTTGCAGCAGTGGCAGTGCGCAGACCACTTTAAAAGGCATCGGGGTGGGTGGGGTTGTAACTAGGGGGTAATTTGGTGAGGTGGGGGCCAATATCGGCGTCGCGCCTGATTGAGGTGATCCCGACTGGTGGATTTGATTTTGCTTTTCTCTCGAAATTATTTTTAATTAAGCATGACCTACGGTATACGAGTATTGTTCGATACGATCGAGCGATATCGTTATTTTTTAAATTTTATTCTAATAGTCTACACGAAAAGTGGAATTGCTGAGGGCGTACGTGATATGTGCGTAACTCGCTACGTAATGGGCATGAATATAGAGATAGACAAACAAAATTTAGCAAATCTCTGTGTTGAAATGAAGCCGGAGTACGTTTAATAAAAGTCGGTAGGTGTTTGAGTACAACGCTCCTCGCGTTTCAGCGTCGGAAACAAAAAGTGGCTGGTGGCGCGGTCGCCTACATTGGAATAAAATTGACTCCACACTCTCTCGAACGTGAAGGCGGTGCTTTTTGTACGTTTTCTGTTCTGAACCCCCTCGTCCCCCGGCGAGGGAACTTCAGCGGGTGGTTTTGCTTCGGTCGGACCGGTGTTGTTTTGCACCGCTCAAGAGGCGCTTCTTTTATTTGAGCCGTTTTTGCGTTGTACGGCCTTGAGGGTGGTTCTGCTGCGAGCAACATGTTTTCGAGTGTTGTTTGCTAAATCGGGAATTTTTAAATTAACGAACGCCAAATAATTCGAGCGATCGGAACTTTCAAAGGAATCGGATACTAGGAGCGAACGCTCTAAATCGACCTTTTGGAATCATAGATGCGTCGTAGTTTTATTAAGTATCACATTTTCTGCACAAAATAGATCGTGCAATATAATAGGTACTGTCGCGTGTAGAAATTCCTGATTTAAAAAGCTTCGGCTTAGGAAAAGCTGACGTCATGAGAATGATGTACTTGTAAGTAAAAATCAGTACAATACCTTTTACGAGCGCAGCTGGGTCTCTGAGTTGTGGAGGCCTGAAGTAGTCAGCCCAGGCGTAGTTGAGGTAAGCTGCGTCTAACCATCCAGGGTTCAGTAAGAATGGACTGAACGCACCAGGATGTCCATATCCATAATCTAGAACAATAGAAATGGATTTTAGTTAATATGAACTACAGACAATAATATTTTAATACAGTTACAATATATACCTATAGAACATAAAAAAATAATAAGTTTGTTTTAAGAAACGTTATAAAAATTTAGTTTTATTTGAAGTCAGTTCGTAGAAATGGATAATAAAAGCTACGTTTTGGTTACAAATGATTCGTATCACGGTAAGTCCTGGGATAAAAACTTACAAACTTCCATGAAAAATTAATGCATTTGCAGAGAACATAAATAGTTAAGATTTCTTAACGAAGTTAATAAAAGACCTTGTCACTTAGATGCATAACTGTATCAGGAAAAAAATGTTAGAAGCGATTTTTGACCGGGTTAAACAAAGGACATGACTATTAAAGTGTCTTTCGCGTCTTTGGATTCGCGACATTAAGATTATTCATGTTACTCGAAATAGAAAAGCATCAAACTTCAGGGCTAATTTATGAACATTTACCTAATGAGACATCGACAAACGCGATTAAGCCTAATTATTTATAGAAGGCATGAGGTCGGACGGTCAAGTCTGCAAGACCGCCGCAATCAGGACTCACAAAGGATAACCGTAAAGGCGGCGACACGAGCCCGAGGACTGTTTACCGCGTCCGACTATAACAAGGGGCCTGTATACAAAACGAGCCGGTTTACTACTGCAGTTAGCCGGCATCTCTGTGCCATACGTTTTTACGACCCTCCACCGTCACGTCGCTTTCGCCTTTCAGCTAGCGAAACGATTTTTATTTGTTTAATCGATAGCTACTGAAGACGCCACACCGACGTCTATTTCCAGCTTTATGGTGTTTTTAATCCAGTCGCGAGTCAACTGAATCGAGACGATCAGGTGTATCGACATTTTTATTACGGGATTAACTATTTACGAGCACTCTGCTACTTTGTTTTGAATTACGGCAACGCTTAGTGACTCTTGTGAAGTTTAATGTGCGACTATGAGTAGTTGGCCTAAATTTGGTAATCTAAACAACTTAGTGTTCGCAGTGCTCTCCAGTAAATAATCAGGTGTGTCGACATTTTTATTAGACGCTAAGAATGTTCGTAAAGATCGCTTTATTTCTGTACACAATCCGTTAGGCCGGGAGATTAGCGAGTGTTTCGGGCGAGCGTTTCCCAAATCGCGGGCATTTTAAATTAAGAACGTGATGGATCGCCCGTCGTACTGTCACGTGGCAATCCGGCAGAAGAACGCCCGGCATCATGGAACAATAATAAGTTAAATGTGGAGCTCGGAAACGGCTGCTCCATTTGTTAATGCCAGTATTCAATTAAATTCAGTTCCCCAACCCTTTACACATGCGGGACTCGGAATATTAACGCGGTAACGAGATCCGTTCTAATGTGGGTACATTCGGAGTATTTTGGATTTGTGTTTTATGTTTCGTTTTGATTAATATAGCCAGAAGGTTTAGTTTAAAACGATAAACATTAAGTTGTTGCTAATATTAAAACAAGTTTAAATAAAGATTTTGATGACGATCTAGTTGACGTAATACCGAAGGAGGATCTTAAAGACGAAAGATTTCGGTATTACGAGGACAATAAACTGATAAATGATACGACATAAGTGTCAAAACGGGCATTAAATATCCCGAATGAGATGCGAGCGTTTGTTACTCATAAATTAATGTAAGATATTGGACGCATGCTGAATAAATGGAATCAGAGTGTAAGAGTTATTGCTCATAACCTCGGACGGGGTGGTGACTGTCTCGAGAACAAACACCACATTTTACTGTCGCCACACTGTGGGTTTATTACTTTTGATCGTCGCAACCAATTGTGTTGTAAGATGTTCGTACGATTTAATTGTAGTATTAATCATAATCATGTTTGATTTACTGCGTCTTCTTTCGTGACGCTTCATTAATTTTAATTTTTAAACTATGTTTTAGATTTTAGAGCACATGATTCGATTAAAGATTTCGCTTTTTTAGTTTAAAGAACATTAAAATTTAAGTAGTTTATCGGAATAACTGGAACTTAAGTTCCAAGTTTTGGGCAACTTTCGCCACTGCCGAATGCTATGGTTTCAGGGCGTCGTTAAGTTGGAAGTAGGGTTGAGTTTTAATCATCGAGCGCTCCTTCTGTTATGAGGGTCGGCGTGGATGTGGTACGGCAGCAGGGACATAAAATCCATATTTTAGAGGCACGCGGGTGAACCGGGCAGATCAAACGTGACTTTATGACGCTGCCCCGAGATTGTTTACATCTGTTACGCGTCCGTGGCCGCACCATGAAACTTGGTAACCGCTGGTAGTGCAAGCGTGATATTAAACACTACGGTTGTGCGTTGCGAAGTTTAAGGGCGAGCTTACTATTGCGAATTAACTGGTCATTGGCTAGATTATATGCTTCAGTTCTATAATGTTTAATATAAATCGAATTTTACGTTTACTTTCATAATTCACTTTTATTGTTTTTTGTATGATTGTTAAATTTTAAAACAATTCAATAGGATAGTAAAATATATATCTATACCTAAAATACTTATCGGCGAAGCGTGAAATTCAAACAAATATATAATCTATTTTATATTATAATTACATTTCTTAAGCTCATCAATTTTTATCATTATTCTTTTCTTTATCATTAGGAATACTTTTGCTATGCATGAACTTAATTATTAGATCAATTTTCTGTTAACAAAACCTTGATCTAGTGATAAATCAATACTTGCCGTGTGTATATTAACAAATATTAAGTCTTAAATTATTCTTAAGTAAAACTGTATACTTAATATTTATAGACTTTTCAAAATGTATTTCAGCACATCGCATCATAATAGAACAATACTAAATTTCTTTCATGCTAGTAAAAATCTGGTCAAGGCCAACTCTAAAACGAATAAAGTTCTGCAAACATAATTATACGCACAAGTACGATAAGTAATCTTTTCAGATCTTCTTAATAATTCAACGTAAGCAAAAAACTTTAGGTTTATGGAAATCGCGGACCAACAAAGCAAGCAAAATCATCCGAACAACAAAGGAAAAGATTGACTTAAACTTAATCAATGATGTCTCCTAAATCTTGACGAATATGAAATCCCTTACATCTGATAAGTAATAATAAATCAAGCAAACGGATGCAAGGAACAGTGGAGTCGATAGCGTAACACATTAATTAGTGCGCGCGGCCATTAGCCGCTACGAATTGATCGTTATTATCGTTATTATCTCAAAACCTTTGATGTTTATGTTCGAGGATGTTAGTTTTTCCGCATACTGTCGTTTTTATTATTGACCGAAGTTTGGGCGCAACGTCTGTTTACACAGACGGTCTCGGTGTAACACGAAAATAGATTTGTGGTGTCAAAACATTTTGATTCTTGGTTGATTTGTATGGTTGCTGTCTCAATTAAGTCAGTTGTCTCAGAGTTGATTGCTGTTTTGTCATTGTTTAAAGCTTTCTTTCAGTAGGAATGACACTATAATAATGATATTGTAATGAAACAGTTTAATATACAGTCTTATGATTATTTTTAAGGGTTTGTAGGCAAATACGGTATTTATCATTGTAACTATGAAAGTAGACTTGTGTTTCTTTTTGTCTTTTAGTTAAACAAATATTTTAATGTTACTGTATTCAGTGTGCTTGCTTTATTTGGAAGGATTTTTATACTTACTAGTATATAAATCTTCAATTACAATTTTTGTATATTAGATAAATTTCGCCTAGACCATTAAGTACTTAGCCAGAAAGCTATTCTTCATTATGTAGGCAATGTTAAAAAAAAAGAGGTTTGAAATATTTTATCCCTCTTATTTACCTAAGCATATGTATAAACACAATGATCTACGTAATATGGCAATGATTCTTGATACTCTGTCAATAAAATAATAAAATTCATGCAAAACCAAGAGTTTCCTAGATATCGCGCAAAATTAGCCGCAAGAGTTGTAAGTAATACAGTTTTGACTTAGCTTGTCTAAGTGAAAATGTTGATTAAAATATCATTCATCATTATAATTACAACTAATTACTTAGTGTTAAGTAGATATTTACTTACTTCACACACCTTTCATGTAGGTACGAGTATGTATTTTCCGTGTGTTTCTTATAAAATCGAAGTTTACTATGAAAATGTATCGTGGTATAAACTGCAAATTGATAGCTGGATAGGCTTTCTAGTAATACAGAGGTCAGTTTTGGAAGCTTACTCGTGGTACGCGGCTCGCAGTTGTTGTGAAATTCAAAAAAAATACTTAGCAGCTTTGCTTTTATTTTGTTTTTATTAAATTTCGGTCATTAGACTATCGAGAGATAAATTAATTGCATTTAATGGATACACAGCGTTAATATGAAGCGTGTTGGATCCTAAATGAAATTCAACGAACTTTATACTCTATGCTGTATCTAGTTATGAGGTCTCTATGACCTTATACCATAGGTTCATACGAACAGTTCTTACAACGACTATTTACCTATCTCCGTATATTAACTGGGCTGCTTTTTATTAAAAAAATACAATTAATTTTAATTTTACTACAACCATCTTTTGATGTATGTATAACGTAGCTTTAAATTAACCATCGTATCTAAGTATAAAAAAAGAACCTTTTTTGTTATTTATACCTATATTATATATGAAGCTCTACAAATCAATATGTTCCTATCAAAAGTCCTAATAAACGCTATTTTTGTGCATTTGGACCTACCTTAAAATTCCTACCGAAAACCAACAAACAAATATAGCAAGATCCTTGTCTGCGACATTCTTACTCTCCTTGTTAGTTTACACTTTAAAAGCATTCGCGTTGTAAACACCAATAACCATTTATAAGGCGCACGTCAAAACACATTACTTAAGTTTAGCGTCGTAAATGCAGAACAATCAGAGGTATTTTTGGAGGGAGCACTCCGTTCGAGAATAATTCACGGCTTGTTAGAAGATTAAACGAAGTATCTAATTAATGTCTGCGTGATTGACTGATTCTCACGTAACGTACAAAATACAGATGTTGTGTTGTGAATTATTTTATGAATATTCCAATTTTAAAAGCGTTCGAGCTCACGTATTGTTTCGTAATATCCTAGAATTGATTTAGGGCCGCGTGTTAAACGTACTATCCGGCTGGGGTACGCGCAACTTTCGTCATTGCGTGCGATTTATACTCTATGGAATTTTACTATTTTATACATAGTAAGGTACGATGTAGTCTACTCTCTACTCATAGTATAGTCTTAGCTTTAATAGTTGCGTATAGAAATGTATTATTACTATGTAGAACATTAGTTTAAGTGCATTAATATTCATAAATGAGTGTCTATAGGGCATTTGAACGTCTTGTACAGATAGTTAATGGTTACTTTTCCAATGGCAGCTGCGATTAATTTTGAATGCTGGAGTCAGAATTGGTCACCAAATAATAATAGCTTTAGATACCAAATTAATGAATTTTCTTGGAATTGTCGATGAGGTGGACATAAATTAATGGATATCAAATTATAAAATTCTACATAGGTTCTTCCATCAACAATCGTTGGTGTCAAAATTACAAATCATGTTTTAAATTTAAAAGATTGTAAATCTGCAAAACTGTTCATAACCTACTTACATGTTTAGCTCACGGGGACATTTACAGTCTGTTTGTCCACATTACGCTCGCAAAGTCATAATGGTTTTATTAAGACGATCGCGAGTTTACGCCGGGTCGTTGAAATGAATTGCTCGATTTTAATGGGAGTGGATTTGAAATAAAACTATTTTGAATGCGGTTAAACGCCGCGGCGCCGCTGTGGGCTGGCGGCAGGCCAGAGTCGCACGCGCATTCGAAATTCGAATTTCGAACAAATGATTAGCGATTCAATTTATATTCTGTTTTGTTTTGTTATAAATTGTGGATATTATTGATGTGGAAATGTGACTGTCACGTTCGAAGTTTGAATTCATGATGATAATTTATTTATTCTTTTATTTTTAATTTGCATAGGTATTTCTTGTTGTTAATGCTAAATGAGTGTTTATTGCAAAAAATGGCAGAAATAATATGGCTTTGTGATTAGGTTCAATAATCTTCATTTAAATTATTAATTAAGTGACATTTTAATTTTTTTATAACAATAATGAAATCAAGACTACTTTCCGACCAAAAAAAAATTAATTCAATAATTTCATAATAATTTTAAAATTCTAAATTGAAATAAGATTGGCATCATTTTAACAAGCTCACTTATTCAATGTAAAACAAGTAGGTAGGTTATTAACTACAAAAATAAATAATAAAATTAAAAGTTATAAAATTATAAGACTTCTAACTTACTATACTCACTTTGCTTCGTCCGGGGCTCTCTGGGTCCATCGACAGTAACTTTGATGGCTTTCATGTAGGTGGCCACTTGGCTGGGGAAGGTGCTGATGGTGATGGTGAGCGAGAAAGACTTGCCACGTCCACTCCGCCCAACGAAGCGCAAGTCATTGAACTTCGCTACTTGGTTCTTCATCACCGCCGTGCAATTCCTTAATTCAGCCATCACATTCTCATCGTTCCCAGCCTTGATCGTCACCATAGTCCCGTCTTGGACGTCATCTAAAGCCACCACTTTGAAAGCCACCGGCAAAGACTTATTGGAGCGCCAGTGTCCAGGCAGCGCCGAGCACAGCACCGCGGGTGACCCGGTCTGCACCAGCTCGCCGTGGCTCTGCCGGTAGTAGTCGTGGATGTGGGTATACACGTCCGCCATGGTCGGGGCCGGGGGATTCGCGTGCGGAAGGTGCATCGACTCCAGTATTCCCACGAACACAGTCCCTCGACACGCCACTAAAGTCCTACGTCACGCCACTGCTTCGCGAACACTTCGGCAAAAGTTTCGAACACGCGATCGAATTTCAAACTCGCGGCAAAGCGCGCGCGGAGCGCTCCGGAAAGTTGTGTAAAGTATGGGCGCGAGACGCCGTATGACGGTGCGAGTCGCGATAGCGTCTCGACTCCGCACCACTTGTTGGGCGCGGGAAGACGCCTGGCGGGGGACTCGGAAAAATAAATGGGCGACTCGCGAAGACCGCAAGCCGAAGACGCACGACGCGCACCGAAGTCGCCGCGAAGGGACGCGTACTCGCGAGGACTCAGTTTCGACTGATGACTGCGATACGACGCGACTTTTTCCGATGGTCAATATTTTGCGTTCGCGCGGTCGCCGCCCCCACCCGGGTGGCGGCCCCTACGTCTCGTAAAAAGCGGGAAGGAGACGAAGGGTGCGGGCGGCGCGGAGCCGCAGCGGGAACGAACGGGACGGCTGCGGTCGGTTTCTGCGTTTTTATAAAAATGCTCGCGGAAGCGGGACGCCCGTCTCCGCCGGCCGCCGGTGGGAGAGGGATGGGTGGATTTTTTTGAATCACCGCGGTGACGTATCGCGAGGCGGCGGTAATTAGGCCACGGGGCGGCGGGAAACCGCGGCCGGTGCGAAAACCTATCAACGAGCTCATGAAAAATTATGATTTCCATGTTTGAGTTGGGAGCGCGCCCCGCAGGGTGGCACTTCATTTGGATAAAGCACGCGAGGAATCCTGACTTGGGGGCTGTCGATTGACATGATTGACACTTGTAATTGCCGTATTGGGGTACATTATTAAGCGCAGGTGTCGGAGTTGGTAATTTTGAATCGATAATTAGAGACTCATTTTCATTTAAGTATTATAAGCACTGAACTATACGGAAACCAAGTTTAACATTTTGCAGCAGTTACAGAAAAAAGTTAAAAAAACTTTCATAAAAGTTTATTAGAAGCGACTTTTACATGCGTACAGCTTTAATCTCCTAAATTGATACAATTCCAGTTGTGAACTTGAACAAATGTACTTTCGAAAAATATCACGTCAAAATTGATAACGAAATAAAGTGCGAAACAAAGTGACTCGAGTTTGAGCGTGTTTGAGCCACGTCCGTGTGCGGTTAGCCGCTTGTCACGGTGCGAGCGGGACGGCACGAGGGGGCGGGGCCGGGCGGGCCGGAAAACTTGAAGCAAACTTCGCGAGTTTCCCGCGCTTCGCGAGATATGATGCGATGACGTTTAGATAGTGCGTCTGAATTACTTTTTAGACGTTTTGAATAAGAAATAAAATTAGGAAAAATATTTTTTTATTGAATATATTTTGTACGGTGGTTTGTACCTAAATTAAAAAATAGTTCTAATAAAATTAAACTTTACATTAGTGGTAACTAAGTCAAAATTCGGTAGAAAATAGGTTGCCAGTAATTCCAAGGACAGACGATTTCGAAAACATTATTATTATTTATCTTTACTATGAGATAACTGTATGTTCTATTTCTGAAAGAATTTCGGCATTCAACCGGCTGTTATTGCTGTTAATAGGTAGGTACCTAAATAACTAGTTTGCGGTCAATGTCTTGCAATCAACCCAATAAAAATACCTTATCTCCAACCTAAACGATAAAATTTCAATAGACAAACGAACTTTATCTTTACACCCCAACCTTTAGAAAGCAAAGGCTACGACAACATTTATTTTTACAATTTTACAACTGCAATTTTACGGCCGCACATTTGCGAATTTTAAAACTAAACAACGCTAAATTTCAAATTTCGAATTTTGAATGGCTGTCATAAACAACGAACTGAACGTAATATAATATTCAAAATAGAAGTGGTTTGTAACCAACTTGAAAGACACCGCCGTGGTTCCCTGAAACAATAGACTATAGAGTCGCACCATAAATACTATCCCGCTCTAGCTGGCTACCTCACTACGTTATAAAAATTACTACATAATTGTGATCGCTATTAAAATTGGTTCTGTCTTTGGTCATTTTTATTTTGTGCGTATAATTACACTTAGGTAGGTACCTATTAAAGTGCGTATCTATTGAAGCCAAGTGCGTATGAGCACATTTCTTACGCCCATAGAGATTTACTCTACATAGATCCCTTAGATGTGCAAGTTTTTTCACAATGCTTTTTTCTTCCGAAAATACTGAAATTTAACTTCTGATACACGGGTAATTTCAATAATTATTAGTACGAAATAATTTAATTCCGGTCATCCATGTGGAACACTAAAATTCATAACCCCTAGCTGGTAGGTATTTCTTATGGTTTTCTTTCTGGTAAAAAGCTTCTAATTTAATAAAATAACAGTGCTGGTGATTCAAATGAAACTTATTTTATGGTTGTGACTTAATATCTGACAAACGTACGAGTACAGACCATATTTCAATAGTAATTAGGTTACGAGTATATGAATCAGTGAAAATTTGATCAAGCGGTAGCGTAACTTACATAGATGCATTTACAGGAAATAGGTACTTATAAGTAAAATAAAACAGCGAAAAATGTTTTATCATTTTAAAACTTGTGGCCTTATCACTTATCATGGTTACGATCCATTAATCAAGCACTTACCGCACTCTACCACGCTGTTATCGATCGGAGGATGGTTAAATTTGTCATACCTGGTTGTTGAAAGATCTTAGTTATAATACTCGTAGGAAGAGTATACTATGATCTCCTGTGTCGTGGATGCCATAGACAATACAATATGATAAAAAACACATAGACTGAAAAAGAAATGTCAACTCTACATTCAAATGTTTGCTTTCCTGGGAATCAAACTCAGGATCCATTAGAAAAGCAGTATTTTAACCTGATAGCTACGGAGAAGTAGGTACATATCTATCTATCTGAATTAAATAAATCACAACACGACTTTTTAAACATGGCACAAAACATTTATGTCATTTTTATTAGGTTATTCAAAGTAACATTTCGAAACATTAAAAAAACAGCCCCAGATACAGCCACAAAGGGGCAATAAAGATAATAAAAATTAGAAAGTCTAAACGAGCCGAGGGTTGATGAGGCCGGTGTTTTCAGTTGTCAAAGAATTTCTCTCAATTACGGCAATAAAAATAATATTGTAGGCAAACACTGCGCCGCTTTGACGCACACCGCCAGCTACCGAGCGGTTTGTGCAACCCTCGCCAGCGCCGAACAATGCGCTTGCGCACAATAACGAATATTTCTTCAAAGATCTTCTTTTATTTTCGCCCAAACATTGGCATTGGAGTATTGTGGACCCTTTTGTTAGCTATTTACCGACTTTTGGGTTATTACAGTGAAGGGCTAGAGAAAAAATGCGGGTTTCGATCATGTGAATAGATCCAACGATGCGACTCCGTTGACGACTTAATTCTCTCTTCGTGTTCGAGAAGTCGAATTGGGTTATTTGAATGCCATAATGTAAGTTGCAAAGGGATTTAATGAGTGTAAGCTAATGTTTAAATTGCGGTGTGTATCTTTTAATTTGGTTTCTTTCAAGTAGAATTATCATTATTTTTTTGTGTAGGTAGTTGTAATACAATAATCTTACCGGAATAAATGTTCGTTGGAATTATAAAATGAAAATATAATATTTTTACAAATTTAATGTTAACATTGTCGATCGCAAGAACGATTTTTATCACAAATTATCCCTTTTGAAAGACGCATATTTCGAACGATTTTTGTTTTGAACCGAAGCACGTGCTCTATCTGATTAGCAAATAATAATAATTTTACATCAGTTTTAGTAAATAAAATATTAAGTATTCCTAATTAGGTACAGCAGTGAAAGCCTAGTGGTATGGCTATGGCCTGTACCCCTCACATCGTAAGAGGATACCCGAGCCCAGCAGCGGGACGATTATGGGTTGTTAAGTATAATACGTTCCTACAATCAAAATATGCGCAGTATCATTAATTAAATATTTTTATTACTTTGCGAGTTGTTTTTGAAAATAATGAACGAAACATACACTGCGTTTAATAAAGTATAACCTATTTTAGTTTATTTAGTTTTAGTTGCTGTGCTTGATGAAATATTGAATTTGTGATTTTTACAACAATCTACTTGACTTGTAAAATTACAAAAACAATACGCTCATAACATTACAACGACAATAATTACATTTTAAATTTCGACATACAAATTAACGACCTTAACACAAAAATGAGATCTCTGTTATGTACCTAAGCATTGGCTAAATAATACCATTTAGTTTTAAGTTAATCATTCTATTGTAGTAGGTACTCCTATTTCAAAAGCGGCGCGAAAATAGTTTTTCCAAAAAATGTATAACTGTCGCGCCTCTCAAAGTATTCGCATGAATGACATGATTATCATAACATTAACACTGCAATACAATAGCGATTAATTTCAAAAGCATCCTGCAGTGTTGCCGGTACTTGTGCGTCAATGTTGCGATATGTTGAACCAACACAATGTGTGGAGGGCTCTCTAGCGCAAGAGGTGAGCACAGAACACCAAATGTTGCTACGTAATTGCCCACTTGAATTTTAAGGGAACCTTTCCGGTCAGGAAGCAGAGCTATGAATCTTACAGAAGTGACACTGGTGTATTTTTCTTAAGTAATTAATAATTTTATAATAAATAAAATATGTAGTTGGACCCTTGCAGTGAAACAATTAAGATTCTGGTTGAATATCCCTTCTTTAAGACGTGTGTTGTATTTACTGCTATCAGCTCTTGTCTCGGAAATTATCTTTCAGAGTTCGAGTTAAGAGTTTTCGAGTTTCAGAGTTAAGTATCGAGTTTAAGATTCCGTATTGCTGTAGCGTGTATCCAATACC